>JAAVTG010000817.1:0-11957 GCA_011947345.1 Phytophthora quininea | reverse complement strand
ACGCTTACACAATGGACGTGCGTCGTGCCCCGACGTGATTCCAGCCGAACTTCTCGAGTATGGAGCAACAATTATAAATGGATCACTCACTGACACCATTAACGATGGACTCACGTCCGGAGACAATATCCATCTGAGCGACGAAATCCTCCTCGGATTACCCTACCCAAACAAGCCGGCTGGTCAATGCACTAGTCTCCGACCTACTATTATACTGAACAATATTCACAAAGCAATCTCACTGGTGGTGCTACACCGCATTATGCGCAAGGTTGAATGATTCCTGTCACCCATCACAGCGGATTCAGGCCCAATCGCAGCTCTGCAGATACAGTATGGCCCACAGATGGATAGCAGCACGTGCACAGTGACATAAAGAGCTATTTCGCATCCTTGGAATCGACATCTTACGTGCTTTTAATACCGTCAACCGTGACAAACTCCTCCGTATTTGAGACCATCGTTGACAACGACGAGCTCCGGCTGATCCGACTCCTACTCCGCGACACGAACCTGGCATTTCGATTTGACAACACGCTGCTCTCACCGTCATACAGCAAGGTGACTCACTCCCCCTATTATCTTGAAGCAGCACTGCACGACTTGGCCAGCAAAGTCAACGTACCCCACGGCCTTCTTGCAGACATCATCGTGTACGCCGACGACGCCAACTGTATCTGCTGCCACGCTGAAATGGCCACTCTGATGGACACTCAAGCTCCAGCAATATTGTGGTCACTCCAGATAAACACTAGCAAGACCGAGTTCATCGCAGTTGAGTGAAGCCCACCGCCCGCTCTACAAAGATCTCATATCGAATCCACGAGGACTCGCGAAACACCCGCAAACTAGGATCTCTCCTCAGTGACTCTGAAGACTTATCCCGACGCAAGAACCTCACAACTGCGGCGCTACACCGCATGTGGACGATCTGGCTTCGATCATTGAAGACCTCAGAGGAGACACGATTTCGTCTGTTCAACGCATACGTGCTGCCGATTCTGCAGTACAACAGCGGAACGTGGGCCCTCACCCCCGCCGACCTCCTCAGTCTCGAAAGTTTTCATCGCGAACAGCTAAGGAAAGTAATTGGAGTGTGGTACCCCGATTGGATCTCCAACGACAAGCTCTACGACCGAACGGGGACGGACCTCTCCGATACGTGCTACTAAAAACCGCTATCGCCTCTTTGGACACATTCTGCGGCGATCGGCCGATATCCCAGCCTACCGATGGCTGTTGTCATGACGGACGGCAACAGTAGGACACGGATTACAAAGAACTGCCTAGTACGATTATGTGCCCAAGATCGACAAGGCTGGAGAGACCTCACCGACGGGCTATTAGCGCACGCGTCGATATGTGGACTTTGGTCGAGAGGAAAGAATACATAGTAGACGAGAGAGAATACCCGACACATGCGGAAGTTGAGCTACTTCGGTGGCGAGACGGCTGGCGAAACGCGTTCACAATACAATACAAAACTATTGGCGGTGGACAGCTATCGAATTGCATTCGTCCTAATGACACCTCCCTGCCTAGGTCGTGGTCGAAATGCCGCGTAAGACAAACAAGAAGCACCTCAAGGCCGTGCGGAGCGGCGATGGGACGGCCAACGCGCAGGCTAAACAGGCTGGTGTGCACCGAATCACCCTGTTAAGGTGGAAAAAGCGGTAAAAAGTGCTCTGTATATAGTACAACACGCTTTGTAGCCGAGGCGAGTTTTCATTCAGCATTCAAGGCGAATTAAGTTCGCTGACATCGAAGTGGGAGTAGTACCAGGTATTGGTACTGTATACATCAGAAGTGGTGGTTGTACCAGGTTATGGTGTTGATATCATCTCCTGTCAGCTGATCCACAGCGCCACGACCAAAGATGCAGCCACCGACACCGACACCTCCAGCACAGCAGCAGCACTATCCGCGACCGTGCCGCTGCTGCTCCTTCGTTGTCGACTCCGATCCGCGACTGACTGCTGACGGTGTCCCCAGCGTCGTAAGCGCTCTGCTCCGCAGCTGAAATGGCCGGGAAGTTGGTCAGATCCACGTCCAGCGCGGCCGTGGCAACGCTCGCCTCGGCCTGCAGCACCTTCCGTAGAGCGACATTCTCCACTGCCAATCGCGGGGCGCCAGCCGCGTACCCGTCGGGACAGCTCGAGCCTTTCGCCACCACCTCCCACGTCGTGCGGTTGCTTATACTAACACAAGCCACGAAACCAATGCCTGATGAATCGACAACGCCGTACCATCGACCATCTGCAGCTGAGAGCTGAACAGCCGTAGCAGTGCCCACGTCGGGCTCGTTCTCGGCCCACGACCACACCATTGCACTCATGGTCGCGCCATCCAGTCCGTCGGGTGCCAGCACATTGACGCCAGCGTTCACGAATACCGGCAGACTCGACGCGTTGAGGTTGCCCGGTTCACTGGCGTGTCGACCGATGTGGTGCTACCACTCAGACCATCCTGTGTTAGCGTGGCGTAGTGCAGCTCGCTCTTGAAGGCTCGCACAATCGAACCGGCGTTCATCGTCTCGCCAAAGAAGGTGCCAGACGACCCCGCCGTGCTGCTCGGTACATCGGCCCAACCGCTGCACAGCTCGCGCATGTTGAACATTTGGTCGTTCGCGTCGGGCGTCGCCACCAAGATGACTTGCTTACCCTGTCCGATCAGGTTCCCAGCGTGAATCCGTTCCAGTCCCCTCCAGCATCTTTCAGGTCCGACGGCGAGAAGAGCAGGTCTCCGAATGCGTTCGTGTACAGCTTGAGCAAATCGTCCGTCTGTGAGTACGTGCCGATCTCATCACCGATTTCCGTGTAGATCACAACCAGATCATCTGGGTGGCTTGACAGCCACGTCGCGATCTCAGCCAACGACGCATTGTGCAGACGCTGCTCTTCCGCGCGAATGCCGCTCAGCGAAGGCAGACAACCCACCAGCGCGGAGTTCCACTGCACAGTTTTGTCTTCGCCGCTGGCGTCCAGGACGTTCTCCAATGCAGACACCAACGCAGCCGATGCGTCATCCACGAACGAAAGCCCGAACTCGGAGCAGTGAGCGCTGCGCAGCGAGGATGCAAAGTAGTGCACGTCCAGCTCAAGGAACCGCACGCCGAGATCGAGTTGGTCCGTCAGTGTCAAGAATTGGTTGCTCGTGCGCATGTAGGAGTTGGCGTTCGACGCGTTGAGTGCTGCGTTCATAAGCTGGTCACGGTTTCCGTATCCGCGAGCCTGCGTGATGACACTGTTGTGCGTCGCCGGGAGCTCCGTGTAGCACAGCGTCTCTGCATACGAGAGGTTGCGCTGGTATGTGATGGCACGCGCCACCCACGGCTCAATGATCGCCGTTCCTTCCTCGCACACGGTGCTGCAGACGTCGTCGCTGTCACAGTAGTTCGCCACCGTGCAGGTGACGTTTTCAGGAGAGCGTGTCTTGCTTTCCGCAGCTGAACTGCTCGACGACGCGCTTGAGCCTGAACTTGACAGTGTGAAGGAAGGATCCGTGCAACTCGACCCAAATTTGCAGCCTTGGATTGTTGAGTACACTGCAGAAAACTTTGACGCTGCGTTCTGACGCCCCGTGATGAGAGTGAACAGCTCCGCCATGGAATTTCCCGACAGATGCGTTACCATAGCGTCCACACTCTGCAGGAACGCTGAGAGTCCCGACGCGCAGCACGATGCAGCATAGTACGAGATGTCTTTACCGCTGGCCAAGCCACTGGCCAGACTCGTCGACTCCAACGAAGAGCAGACGTCGCTCTCAGAAGCAGCATAAAGCGGGACTCCAGCCTGGAAGATAATGGCGCCGAGCAGTGACGACTCGTCGCTCGTCACGACACCAGACAGGTACGAGCTCATTGCCACCGAGCACAGTACGTCATCAGTCGTGGTGGTGCACATGGTGCGATGCAGTCCGTTGACAAGACCGACCAACGTGTCAGCCAGCGTTTCGTTCGTCGGTACAATGAGCTTGGCCAGCTCCAGATACCCACTAAGTTCGCTGCAGCAGGTTGCGTCGCTGTCCAGCAGGGAGATCAGCTCTGGCAGCAGCGCTTCAATGCAGGGTCCTGCCTGGTTGTTCATGACGGTGCAGAATTCCTGCAACGTACTGCTGTCGTCGCTCCAGGACGACAGTGCACTGCCCAAGTCCACCGACGATCCGGAGCCGCTGGAGCTGACCACGCCCTGCAACAGCAGGTTGAGCACTTCATTGAACGCCGTCGAGTCGGTCGAGTCGCCGCTAACCAGCGAGCTGAGCGTAGTCAGGTTGCACTGCGAACCGGAGCCTGCAATCGCCGGGTACAGCGTCGCAATGTTGGTGGCGACACAGCCCTGCAGGCCTGCGACGTCCGGCAGCGCCGACAGGTACGTGGACAGCACGCTGCTGCTGGCGCTGGCGTTGCAGGACGTGGCGGTGTCCTGCTCCTGCAGTAGGCGGCCGTAGAGTTCTTGTTCGTCAGCGCTCAGTTGGCGGTGTAGTGTCGGAATCGCATGGCAAACGCAGAAGAAGGATGTGATGTAGAGCAGCAGACGGAGGCGATGCGCCATGGCCAGAAGTCTCCGCAGTCGGTTGAGGTTTTGGGAATGACCTCGAGTCAGCAGTTACATGAAGTCTGAATGGGAGTTGTGTGGCGGTAGTCGTCCAACTTGATCCAGATGGGGTGTGGCAACTGAGACCTCGCCCGATGGAGGTTTGCAGATAGCTACTTGGAGCTGCCATTGCTTTCCATGAAACATTCGGTCGCCAGCGCAAGGATGCCACACAATCACGTCGTTGATGAAGGCAGACAATGGTGACCATGCGATTTGCCTAACGGAGACACGCCACTTTGACTGATCATCGGACCACGGCCTTACGGGCAGTCTAATCCGATAGATACAAGGGAATCGAGACCAAAGCCGCACCAAGTGGATCAATCTACTCGGCTTTCGGTCGTGCCAGCGATCTGGATGAAAACTTCGGCCGTTGGGCTGCGATCTTCGAGCAGCAGGATAAGCTTACGGTGTCATCGACACCGTAAACAGCTGTCGGTGACACCATGCGTACTGTTCCGCCACCGACTCGACTGAAAAAGTAGCCATATTTCCGGATAAATAAGTTGTCCGTAAAATCACCTTTCGCTAGCTAAAAACACCATCACGAATAATGCTGCTGCATGGGGCGCTCAGGTGCGTTCGCTCGCCCTCCCTTCACTCGCTGTGTCTAACCATGCGCCTCTCTGCGCCAGCGCCTACCTGCGGGACACGGCTGGCAACTTCTCGGACCCGCTGCACGGCCACAGCTTCTGCCCCGTGCAGCTGCAGTCGCTCTCCACCGTGGACCGCAGTCTGCTCTTCTTCCGCGAGTGCTTGCTCTGTGGCGAGCGCCTTCTGGCCATCGCGAGACCCGTCGGCAGGCGGCGCAGACTGTCCAAGATTACAGGGAGCAGCGTATGTCAGTGTCTGAGCTGCGGCCGCTTTTGCCATCGCGAGTGTCTGACCGCCGCGCACTACCACCGCACCTGCCGCGACCATGACTCAGGAATGCCTAAATGCAGTCACGCGCCGGCGCCCGACGCGCTGCTGCTGCCGGAGGACAGAGACTCGACCAGAGAAGCGAGCCACGCGCCCAGAAACATTCACGCTCGCCTCGCTGATCGAAGAGCTAGACAGCAACAGCCTGGCGAGTGTGGGACCCTCTGCTGTTGTCTCCAAGACCACAGGACCGTCGCAGCAACTGCAAGCCATGGCGTCAAAGTTCGCTAAACGTCTAGCGCCAGTGCTGGCGGCTGGAGGCGTCGTGGGGGCCATCGCCATGGGCCCGGCGGCCGGTGTCTTGGCAGGTCTCAACATGTTGGTGGCGAGTGTCGGCGCAGAGACCGTCATGGCTGGCATCGGCCTTACAGCGAGTGCCGCGGCCGCTGCCACCGTCACACACCAATCAAAAGTCCGTGCGGCGCAGCGCAAGAAAGAGACTGAAACGAGGCGAATGGGCCATGGAGATTTGCTGGAACTGCAAGAAAAACTTTCCTGGAGGACCGTCAGATGAAGCTTGTCGGAAAGATGCCGAGTTCTCTCGTCGCTTCCAATTCTTCGGCCGATTAGAGAGGAAACAAAGTGCGGATGGAGACAAGGAGGCAAACGCCACAAAGCAAGACACAATTCCGGACGACGCCGAGGTCTACCGCTTTCTCTTCGCCATTTTCTCGTCGCCAACCGAGCTCCTGGGACAGATGAATATGCAATTGTGTGAGGCTTTCCGAAAGAGATTCATGGCACGACACCAGCAGCCGAAATTGGTGATAAGGCGGCCAAGCTTTAAAGGACCTTCCAGCTCTGCAGCGTTGGCGACAACGCGAGCTCTAGCGAAAGACACTCTTCAAGACACGAAAATGTACTTGGCCCACATTTTAGGCGCGACGCTGCAGAGTTTCCCGAGTCTGGCGAGCACCCCGAGGCGATGAGCAGCTGCACGTTGGCGGTGGAGCGAGTTGTATACGACGACATCTACGCTCTCGTGTTTAATGAGTTCCAGCGGACGTTCAAGGACGCAGAGACGGCGTTTATAGACAATCTGGTGGACATCCGACGAGAGCAAAAGTATCACTCGTCGGCGCTGTTGCAGCAGCATTTGAACGGAGAGAAGAAGCAGTCGAAGCAGCCGGTGCTGGCTGAGGAGCTCCAGAAGGCAGAGACAAAGATATTTGCCATGATGAACGAGACGTGCTCGCCACTGCAGAAGTTGGTGCTGCTGTGCGACGCCTTCCGCAGCATGTGCTGCTTCGCAGAGAGGCTGCACCAGTCGGCGTCGAACGCAGACATGCTCATCCCAATCTTGTGTGCGTTGCTGGTCGAGTGTCCGCGGGTGTGCGGCGCAGGGTCCGACTTTGTGGCCGAGATCGCCTTCATCTCGTTCTTCACCAACGGGGGCGGTAAGGGCGTCGAGGGCTACGTGCTGACGACGTTCCAGGCCGCCATCCAGGTTATCGCGGCCGTGGATCTGCCCAGCGGACACGCCAAGGAGCTGGAGCTCTTTTTGACGAGGACGGCAGCGCCGACGACGACGCAGAGGGAGACGACGAGGACGAGGACGAGTTCTTTGACGCCGTGTCTCCGGCGACGTGACGAGGGGGCTTCCGCCGTCAGATGCCATCCAGCGTTGCCGACTGTAGAGCTGTAGATCCCCGAATGTAGAGAGTCTGCATGGCACCGAGAGCCGTGACAAACTGTGATGTAGTTCGTTGCATGGCTCCGAGGCCGCTGGTGCAAACCAGAGATCTGGAAGTGTTCGCTCGCACACAAAATTGGTCTCGATATCGAACGCTCTGCTCGCCACGCTGGCCACGAGAGCGCTGCTCGCGACGGATTGCACCATGTCATGTGCACGACGCCGCTTTCGCGCGAGCGGGTCCGCTCCACCACCGACGGCCCCCTCTCCTTGGATTGATTCGTTCCGGCCCCGCAGCCGGAGTGCGCTCGCCTCGGAGCGCCACTTGAGACCACGTCGCTGCAGTCTTTGATGGGCATCACTTTTGCGTTTGCATCCTAGACAACCGCCGCCTTTCCCCAACGTACTCGGCCTACGTACGCAACGTCTACCAGCGGCAATGGCCATCGGTCTCTGGTCCCAAGAGGAGCACGCCAAGTTCCTACACGCCATCAAGCTCTACCCGTTCGGCCCGTGGCGCAAGGTTGCCGCCCACGTGGGCACGCGCTCCATCCGCCAAGTGCAGACGCACGCCCAAAAGTACCACGAGAAGGTGGTGCGCCGCATGCGCGGCCTCCACAAAGGACGCAGGAGCTCGGGGCGCAAGGAGCACCGCATCGACGACGACCTGCTGGCCGCGTGCAAGATCGGTGAGGGATTTGGGGTCATTGCCCCGCACCAGGTGCGATCTCGGCAGGCTGGAGAGTCCCCGCAACAGCAGCCAATCGCACGCAGCACGGTGTTGATGGTTCCTCTGCTACTTGGGACGACATCATGTCCGCCCAGTCCAGGTGGCGTCGACTCGGACGGCGTCGTCGACGACGACATCGTGACGCCGCCGGACGCCCCCGACCAGCTGCCGACCATCGACGAGTCCCTCGACTTCTTGATCGAGCGCTTGTCCAAAGTGTCGGGCGACGACCACGAGACGATCAACGTCGTGTTGATTTGAAGGCGAGTTCAAGGACCGGAAGCTGAGCCGGGCGAGAGATTTGTCATTTCACGAGTAACCAAGATGTGCTAGAAGCAGAATCGATGTATTGTGTGTGGACATACCTTACTAGTACTTGCTTCAGTTGACGAGCATCGTATCGATGAGGAAGTCGAGCGCTTCTTCGAATGGCGGGGCGTCGATCGCGCCTATATCGTCGTTACTGCGCGATCGCTGAGTAAGGGCCGCCTCGTGTTTCTCGCTCAATGTGAATGCTGCGCGGTCGCTGACCGTCGTCCAAGACCTGGCGTCGATCTGTTTTGGTGCGATGAACAAAGGCTTTGCCTTCGGGGGTGAGCGATCGCTCGCCCTCCTCATTAGCCGGCAGAACTCGAGAACGTCGTCGTCGATTCGGTGCTCAACGCGAGCCCACGTCTTGCGATTTCTGTGTAAGCCGCGCACACGGCGCATGATTTTCTCGTAGTATTTCTGCGTGTGAGTCTGCACTTGACGCACGGATCTGGTGCCGACGGCCTGTGCAATGGCATCCCAGGGGCCTCGAGGGAACTTTCGGACGGCGTCCAGGAACCGATCGTGCTCTTCCTCGGACCAGATCCCGTTCACGTGGTGCTGATGACGTTGGCGGCTTGGCATGTTGTGAGAGCTGTGCTTGACAGGAACTATTGCTGAATGAGCCGTCGGCATGGGATACGATCGCGGTCGTGGACATCCGTGCCACTGTGGGGCTCGCGCGTCCGTGCAAGACGGACGGTATCGCGCTGATCACATCAACCGCGAAGTAATCCGACGGCAGCGTGCTCCACCGAAAAGCGACTTGCATCGCTGTTCGAACCGTAGAGGTGTTGCTGGACTCGTCTTGGTCGCCTGCATGGAGTTCGAGGCGAGCTGAGCTGCTATCGACAGAATATTGAGCAACAACACCTTCACAGAGAAGTCTATGGCTGCACCAGAGTTGATCGACGCAAGGACCAAAGTTACCCGCCAATTTCTCACGTGCAACTTCGGTTTGGCCCGATGTCTTTGCGAGTATCAGCAAGCTGGCAACGTGCGGTGGTTAGAAGAGCGGTCACTGCAGCTACTACAAGACAGCAAAGAAGCACCGCGAAGAAGTCTATTGTGCAGGCCAAACTCGTTGCCTTCGTGTTCTTACTGCTCCATGAGAGCGATGAGGAAGTCGAGCGCCTCTTCCAGCGAGGGCAAGTTGGCTGGATCCGCACAGTCGAGGTCCACGGGGAGGCCGGTCGCCGCTTCCGGTCCCAGGCAGTCGAGCGCATCAAAACGACCAAGCGGGTCATTTCCCTGATCACTTGCGGACGCGGTGGGCGCTGCCGACTCGACAGTTGGCGGAATGGTGACGCCGTTGCTCTTAATCGACTCGCAGTACACGAGGATGTCGTCGTCAATCCGGTGTTCGACTCGAGCCCACGTCTTGCGGTCCTTGCGGAGCCCTCGCAGTCTGCGCATGATCTTCTCGTAGTATTTCTGCGTGTGTGTTTGCACCTGTCGGACCGACCTAGTGCCAACAGCCTCTGCGATGGCGAGCCAGGGGCCTCTGGGGTAGTTTTTGATGGCGGCCAAGAAGCGGTCGTGCTCTTCTTCGGTCCAGATTCCGCTCGTCATGGCTGGCAGTTAGGGGTGGTCCTTGCTAGTGGTAGGAATGGGGAAGACAGCGAGGCTGTGGTGGGTAAAGCGCGTTGAACGCTTTGAGGAGCTCACAGGGAAATGTGAAGTGATCGACTCGGGCGTCGTCTCCACTGACTGCCGGCGGATGCTAACTGCACGTCCTTTGGCAAAATCCGGGTCGCGGGCGATAGCTTCACTGAGAAGAAGCACGTGCTGCTTTTGCAGTCGTCGCAATCTAGTCGACGAGCTGGCACGACTAGCTCGAAAGCAGAGAGCAAAGGCCACGACGGTATCGCGATGATAACGATCACCAAGAAGCGCTACTTTATGAGCGAAAATCCACGCAGTGCCTCTTAGTTGTTCGAACAGCTATACGGCACTATTCCTTTGCCGACAAGCACGTTGCCGACTGGCAAAGGCTATACTGTAATAGTGTTGCAAAATGTATTCACCATTTAGGTAAAGAAGGGTGGCAAGAGCTTCATCGACACTTGATTCAATACGGGCGAAAAAGCTAACAATCCTTGCATCAGAGGGAGGAGGATCAACACTCGATCGATCGACGCACATATATTTACTCTTCAGCGTGCCATTCAACTTGTCGAGTACTTGATCGAAAGCACGAAGGACAAGAAATCAACTACCAAATACCAGAAGCTAGTCGACATCTTCAAACGAAACATAAACTAATTCCGTGATACATGGTATGCACACTTCGACTGACCTCAGATGCACGCAGGTAACTACTTGAAAGTCCCCGAGACATTGAACGAGAAATACCCTACCTTGCAACTCGCTTGTCAGTCGAGGCTGCAAATCCAAAATCAAAACTGAGCCCCCTTCTAGTCGATGAAGAAAAACTTGTGCATTCGGGTAGATAAACCCTTCGCATGAATTAATCTCGACAACAGCTTCCGCGATGATGAAACCATTGCCCATCGATTATCGTTAGCGTGCCAATGCCACTTGACGAGCAGACTGAGTGGTCTTGCTGCACCGGCAAACACCGGCAAGGTACATCCCGTTCGTCGGTCGGAGCTGTATCACATGTGATTTCTTCGTCGTCAAGTCCACACTGCATGGACGAATTCACTCCAACATGAACAACGTCGTGGTCTCCAGGAGGGAGTGCAAGTTGCGCTGTGCAACATCCCACGAAACGAAGCAGGCACCGCAAATCGTCGACAGTCCGTCGTCGGTATCCGCGTCCGAGTTGCACGCGACAGAGGTACTGGGCGGATGACGTGAAGGCAGACAGCAACTACAGTTGTTGTTGGAGCTGTTTCCACAGTCAGAAAGTGTAGTCTCAGCGCTAGATCGGCGGCGATGCTTTTCGTTGCGCGCCAGATAAACGGCGACTAGCTGCTGCCCCGCAAAAATCCAGGGCTCTGCTGCCGGCGTTTGAAGTTGCCCTCTGTGAAACGATCCCCAGTGCTTGTAAAACTCGCCGAAGCGGATGCAGTCCTCGTGCTTGCCGCTGACCACAGGCCGACACGAATTTGACGAAATCCACCTCCCGCAGCTCCATCCAGGCCTATTTTCTTTGCCGCTCTGGGAGCGTCGTCGGCCTGCATTCCTCGCGGCCGCTAGCTTCCTGGCAGAGGCGGCGGCGTCTGCATGCTACTGCTTATCGGCGACTGAAAGCCCAAATGAGTGCCGGTGGCAATTCGTGATAACTACAGCGATCTTGGTGACGCACACTGCCAAATTTTGGGGCTGCCGTTGACTGGACGTGACAACCATCCCCGCCTTGAAGCGTCAGGAAACATGGTGCCGCCAAGCTCGCCGTCGCCGCCTGATTTTCGTGGGGGCATGGCCGACCATTCACTTGTGTCTCGGAGCTCCATCTCAAAGCGCGTGAAGGCTGGCTGGCGCGGCAAGACATACACTGCACTTTCGATTTTTGCTGTTTGAAGAGTGGACCGGAGAGCTGTTTTGCTTCAACGGTGGCTCATTCCGCAATTCGTCGCGAAGACACAAAGCCGCCAGAGGCTTTACCAAGCTAGCAGCCACAGAAACCCAAAGCTGTTCCACCATTCCCTCTCCGCAGAGGAGTACCCGCCACCAATGAAGCACGGCATTTGGTCCGAGGACGAGCACGACCGCTTCCTGCTGGCCGTCAAGCAGTTCCCGCGCGGCCTTTGGTCATCCATCGCCAACGTCGTGGGCTCCAGATCCGTGCGCCAAGTGCAGA
>JAAVTG010000816.1:0-12452 GCA_011947345.1 Phytophthora quininea | reverse complement strand
AGCGTCTCTGCATACGAGAGGTTGCGCTGGTATGTGATGGCACGCGCCACCCACGGCTCAATGATCGCCGTTCCTTCCTCGCACACGGTGCTGCAGACGTCGTCGCTGTCACAGTAGTTCGCCACCGTGCAGGTGACGTTTTCAGGAGAGCGTGCCTTGCTTTCCGCAGCTGAACTGCTCGACGACGCGCTTGAGCCTGAACTTGACAGTGTGAAGGAAGGATCCGTGCAACTCGACCCAAATTTGCAGCCTTGGATTGTTGAGTACACTGCAGAAAACTTTGACGCTGCGTTCTGACGCCCCGTGATGAGAGTGAACAGCTCCGCCATGGAATTTCCCGACAGATGCGTCACCATAGCGTCCACACTCTGCAGGAACGCTGAGAGTCCCGACACGCAGCACGATGCAGCATAGTACGAGATGTCTTTACCGCTGGCCAAGCCGCTGGCCAGACTCGTCGACTCCAACGAAGAGCAGACGTCACTCTCAGAAGCAGCATAAAGCGGGACTCCAGCCTGGAAGATGATTGCGCCGAGTAGTGACGACTCGTCGCTCGTCACGACGCCAGACAGGTACGAGCTCATTGCCACCGAGCACAGTACGTCATCAGTCGTGGTGGTGCACATGGTGCGATGCAGTCCGTTGACAAGACCGACCAACGTGTCAGCCAGCGTTTCGTTCGTCGGTACAATGAGCTTGGCCAGCTCCAGATACCCACTAAGTTCGCTGCAGCAGGTTGCGTCGCTGTCCAGCAGGGAGATCAGCTCTGGCAGCAGCGCTTCAATGCAGGGTCCTGCCTGGTTGTTCATGACGGTGCAGAATTCCTGCAACGTACTGCTGTCGTCGCTCCAGGACGACAGTGCACTGCCCAAGTCCACCGACGATCCGGAGCCGCTGGAGCTGACCACGCCCTGCAACAGCAGGTTGAGCACTTCGTTGAACGCCGTCGAGTCGGTCGAGTCGCCGCTAACCAGCGAGCTGAGCGTAGTCAGGTTGCACTGCGAACCGGAGCCTGCAATCGCCGGGTACAGCGTCGCAATGTTGGTGGCGACACAGCCCTGCAGGCCTGCGATGTCCGGCAGCACCGACAGGTACGTGGACAGCAGGCTGCTGCTGGCGCTGGCGTTGCAGGACGTGGTGGTGTCCTGCTCCTGCAGTAGGCGGCTGTAGAGTTCTTGTTCGTCAGCGCTCAGTTGGCGGTGTAGTGTCGGAATCGCATGGCAAACGCAGAAGAAGAATGTGATGTAGAGCAGCAGGCGGAGGCGATGCGCCATGGCCAGAAGTCTCCGTGTCGGTTGAGGTTTTGGGAATGACCTCGAGTCAGCAGGTTCATGTTGTCAGAATGGGAGTTGTGTGGCGGTAGTCGTCGAACTTGATCCAAATGGGGGATGGCAACCGAGACCTCGACCGATGGAATTTGCAGATAGCTACTTGGAGCTGCCATTGCTTTCCATGATACATTCGGTCGTCAGCGCAAGGATGCCACACAATCACGTCGTTGATGAAGGCAGACAATGGTGACCATGCGATTTGCCTAACAGAGACACGCCACTTTGACTGATCATCGGCCCATGCCCTTACGGGCAGTCTAATACGATAGATATAAGGGAATCGAGACCAACGCCTCGCCGTGGGGATCACTCTACTCGGCTTTCGGCCGTGCCAGCGATCTGGATGAAAACTTTGGCCGTTGGACAGCGATCTTCGAGCAGCACGATAAGCTAACGATGTCAGACAACGTAAACAGCTGTCGGTGACACCATGCGTACTGTTCCGCCACCGACTCGACTGAAAAAGTAGCCATGTTTCCGGATAAATAAGTTGTCCGTAAAATCACCTTTCGCTAGCTAAAAACACCATCACGAATTATGCTGCTGCATGGGGCGCTCAGGTGCGTTCGCTCGCCCTCCCTTCACTCGCTGTGTCTAACCATACGCCTCTCTGCGCCAGCGCCTACCTGCGGGACACGGCTGGCAACTCGGACCCGCTGCACGGCCACAGCTTCTGCCCCGTGCAGCTGCAGTCGCTCTCCACCGTAGACCGCAGTCTGCTCTTCTTCCGCGAGTGCTTGCTCTGTGGTGAGCGCCTTCTGGCCATCGCAAGACCCGTCGGCAGGCGGCGCAGACTGTCCAAGACTACAGGGAGCAGCGTATGTCAGTGTCTGAGCTGCGGCCGCTTCTGCCATCGCGAGTGTCTGACCGCCGCCCACTGCCACCGCACCTGCCGCGACCATGACTCAGGAATGCCTAAATGCAGTCACGCGCCGGCGCCCGACGCGCTGCTGCTGCCGGAGGACAGAGACTCGACCAGTGAGAAGCGAGCCAAGCGCCCAGAAACATTCACGCTCGCCTCGCTGATCGAAGAGCTGGACAGCAACAGCCTGGCGAGTGTGGGACCCTCTGCTGTTGTCTCCAAGACCACAGGACCGTCGCAGCAACTGCAAACCACGGCGTCAAAGTTCGCTAAACGTCTAGCGCCAGTGCTGGCGGCTGGAGGCGTCGGGGCCATCGCCATGGGCCCGGCGGCCGGTGTCTTGGCAGGTCTCAACATGTTGGTGGCGAGTGTCGGCGCAGAGACCGTCATGGCTGGCATCGGCCTTACAGCGAGTGCCGCGGCCGCTGCCACCGTCACACACCAATCTAAAGTCCAGCGGCGCAGCGCAAGAAAGAGAGACTGAAACGAGGCGAATGGGCCATGGAGATTTGCTGGAACTGCAAGAAAAACTTTCCTGGAGGACCGTCAGATGAAGCTTGTCGGAAAGATGCTGAGTTCTCGCGTCGCTTCCAATTCTTCGGCCGATTAGAGAGGAAACAAAGTGCGGATGGAGACAAGGAGGCAAACGACACAAAGCAAGACACAATTCCGGACGACGCCGAGGTCTACCGCTTTCTCTTCGCCATTTTCTCGTCGCCAACTGAGCTCCTGGGACAGATGAACATGCAATTGTGTGAGGCTTTCCGACAGAGATTCATGGCACGACACCAGCAGCCGAAGCTGGTGATGAGGCGGCTAAGTTTTAAAGGACCTTCCAGCTCTGCAGCGTTGGCGACAACGCGAGCTCTAGCGAAAGACACTCTTCAAGACACGAAAATGTACTTGGCCCACATTTTAGGCGCGACGCTGCAGAGTTTCCCGAGTCTGGCGAGCACCCCGAGGCGATGAGCAGCTGCACGTTGGCGGTGGAGCGAGTTGTATACGACGACATCTACGCTCTCGTGTTTAGTGAGTTCCAGCGGACGTTCAAGGACGCAGAGACGGCGTTTATAGACAATCTGGTGGACATCCGACGAGAGCAAAAGTATCACTCGTCGGCGCTGTTGCAGCAGCATTTGAACGGAGAGAAGAAGCAGTCGAAGCAGCCGGTGCTGGCTGAGGAGCTCCAGAAGGCAGAGACAAAGATGTTTCCCATGATGAAAGAGACGTGCTCGCCCTGCAGAAGTTGGTGCTGCTGTGCGACGCCTTCCGCAGCATGTGCTGCTTCGCAGAGAGGCTGCACCAGTCGGCGTCGAACACAGACATGCTCATCCCAATCTTGTGTGCGTTGCTGGTCGAGTGTCCGCGGGTATGCGGCGCAGGGTCCGACTTTGTGGCCGAGATCGCCTTCATCTCGTTCTTCACCAACGGGGGCGGCAAGGGCGTCGAGGGCTACGTGCTGACGACGTTCCAGGCCGCCATCCAGGTTATCGCGGCCGTGGATCTGCCCAGCGGACACGCCAAGGAGCTGGAGCTCTTTTTGACGAGGACGGCAGTGCCGACGACGACGCAGAGGAGACGACGAGGACGAGGACGAGTTCTTTGACGCCGTGCCTCCGGCGACGTGACGAGGGGACTTCCACCGTCAGATGCCATCCAGCGTTGCCGACTGTAGAGCTGTAGATCCCCGAATGTAGAGAGTCTGCATGGCACCGAGAGCCGTGACAAACTGTGATGTAGTTCGTTGCATGGCTCCGAGGCCGCTGGTGCAAACCAGAGATCTGGAAGTGTTCGCTCGCACACAAAATTCGTCTCGATATCGAACGCTCTGCTCGCCACGCTGGCCACGAGAGAGCGCTGCTCGCGACGGATTGCACCATGTCATGTGCACGGCTTTCGCGCGAGCGGGTCCGCTCCACGACCGACGGCCCCCTCTCCTTGGATTGATTCGTTCCGGCCCCGCAGCCGGAGTGCGCTCATGGCTCTCGCCCGGAGCGCCACTTGAGACCACGTCGCCGCAGTCTTTGATGGGCATCACTTTTGCGTTTGCATTCTAGACAACCGCCGCCTTCCCCCAACGTACTCGGCCTACGTACGCAACGTCTACCAGCGGCAATGGCCATCGGTCTCTGGTCCCAAGAGGAGCACGCCAAGTTCCTGCACGCCATCAAGCTCTACCCGTTCGGCCCGTGGCGCAAGGTTGCCGCCCACGTGGGCACGCGCTCCATCCGCCAAGTGCAGACGCACGCCCAAAAGTACCACGAGAAGGTGGTGCGCCGCATGCGCGGCCTCCACAAAGGACGCAGGAGCTCGGGGCGCAAGGAGCACCGCATCGACGACGACCTGCTGGCCGCGTGCAAGATCGGCGAGGGCTTTGGGGTCATTGCCCCGCACCAGGTGCGATCTCGCCAGGCTGGAGAGTCCCCGCAGCAGCAGCCAATCGCCCGCAGCACGGTGTTGATGGTTCCTCTGTTACTCGGGACGACATCATGTCCGCCCAGTCCAGGTGGCGTCGACTCGGACGGCGTCGTCGACGACGACATCGTGACGCCGCCGCACGCCCCGACCAGCTGCCGACCATCGACGAGTCCCTTGACTTCTTGATCGAGCGCTTGTCCAAAGTGTCGGGCGACGACCACGAGACGATCAAAGTCGTGTTGATTTGAAGGCGAGTTCAAGGACCGGTAGCTGAGCCGGGCGAGAGATTTGTCATTTCACGAGTAACCAAGATGTGCTAGAAGCAGAATCGATGTATTGTGTGTGGACTTTCCTTACTAGTACTCGCTTCAGTCGACGAGCATTGTATCGATGAGGAAGTCGAGCGCTTCTTCGAATGGCGGGGCGTCGATCGCGCCTATATCGTCGATACTGCGCGATCGCTGAGTAAGAGCCGCCTCGTGTTTCTCGCTCAATGTGAATGCTGCGCGGTCGCTGACCGTTGTCCAAGACCTGGCGTCGATCTGTTTTGGTGCGATGAACAAAGGCTTTGCCTTCGGGGGTGAGCGATCGCTCGCCCTCCTCATTAGCCGGCAGAACTCGAGAATGTCGTCGTCAATTCGATGCTCAACGCGAGCCCACGTCTTGCGATTTCTGTGTAAGCCGCGCACTCGGCGCATGATTTTCTCGTAGTATTTCTGCGTGTGAGTCTGCACTTGACGCACGGATCTGGTGCCGACGGCCTGTGCAATGGCATCCCAGGGGCCTCGAGGGAACTTTCGGACGGCATCCAGGAACCGATCGTGCTCTTCCTCGGACCAGATCCCGTTCACGTGGTGCTGATGACGTTGGCGGCTTGGCATGTTGTGAGAGCTGTGCTTGACAGGAACTATTGCTGAATGAGCCGTCGGCATGGGATACGATCGCGGTCGTGGACATCCGTGCCACTGTGGGGCTCGCGCGTCCGTGCAAGACGGACGGTATCGCGCTGATCACATCAACCGCGAAGTAATCCGACGGCAGCGTGCTCCACCGAAAAGCGACTTGCATCGCTGTCCGAACCGTAGAGGTGTTGCTGGACTCGTCTTGGTCGCCTGCATGGAGTTCGAGGCGAGCTGAGCTGCTATCGACAGAATATTGAGCAACAACACCTTCACAGAGAAGTCTATGGCTGCACCAGAGTTGATCGACGCAAGGACCAAAGTTACCCGCCAATTTCTCACGTGCAACTTGGGTTTGGCCCGATGTCTTTGCGAGTATCAGCAAGCTGGCAACGTGCGGTGGTTAGAAGAGCGGTCACTGCAGCTACTACAAGACAGCAAAGAAGCACCGCGAAGAAGTCTATTGTGCAGGCCAAACTCGTTGCCTTCGTGTTCTTACTGCTCCATGAGAGCGATGAGGAAGTCGAGCGCCTCTTCCAGCGAGGGCAAGTTGGCTGGATCCGCACAGTCGAGGTCCACGGGGAGCCGCTTCCGGTCCCAGGCAGTCGAGCGCATCAAAACGACCAAGCGGGTCATTTCCTGATCACTTGCGGACGCGGTGGGCGCTGCCGACTCGACAGTTGGCGGAATGGTGACGCCGTTGCTCTTAATCGACTCGCAGTACACGAGGATGTCGTCGTCAATCCGGTGTTCGACTCGAGCCCACGTCTTGCGGTCCTTGCGGAGCCCTCGCAGTCTGCGCATGATCTTCTCGTAGTATTTCTGCGTGTGTTTGCACCTGTCGGACCGACCTAGTGCCAACAGCCTCTGCGATGGCGAGCCAGGGGCCTCTGGGGTAGTTTTTGATGGCGGCCAAGAAGCGGTCGTGCTCTTCTTCGGTCCAGATTCCGCTCGTCATGGCTGGCAGTTAGGGTGGTCCTTGCTAGTGGTAGGAATGGGGAAGACAGCGAGGCTGTGGTGGGTAAAGCGCGTTGAACGCTTTGAGGAGCTCAGGGAAATGTGAAGTGCTCGACTCGGGCGTCGTCTCCACTGACTGCCGGCGGATGCTAACTGCACGTCCTTTGGCAAAATCCGGGTCGCGGGCGATAGCTTCACTGAGAAGAAGCACGTGCTGCTTTTGCAGTCGTCGCAATCTAGTCGACGAGCTGGCACGACTAGCTCGAAAGCAGAGAGCAAAGGCCACGACGGTATCGCGATGATAACGATCACCAAGAAGCGCTACTTTATGAGCGAAATCCACGCAGTGCCTCTTAGTTGTTCGAACAGCTATACGGCACTATTCCTTTGCCGACAAGCACGTTGCCGACTGGCAAAGGCTATACTGTAGTAGTGTTGCAAAATGTATTCACCATTTAGGTAAAGAAGGGTGGCAAGAGCTTCATCGACACTTGATTCAATACGGGCGAAAAAGCTAACAATCCTTGCATCAGAGGGAGGAGGATCAACACTCGATCGATCGACGCACATATATTTACTCTTCAGCGTGCCATTCAACTTGTCGAGTACTTGATCGAAAGCACGAAGGACAAGAAATCAACTTCCAAATACCAGAAGCTAGTCGACATCTTCAAACGAAACATAAACTAATTCCGTGATACATGGTATGCACACTTCGACTGACCTCAGATGCACGCAGGTAACTACTTGAAAGTCCCCGAGACATTGAACGAGAAATACCCTACCTTGCAACTCGCTTGTCAGTCGAGGCTGCAAATCCAAAATCAAAACTGAGCCCCCTTCTAGTCGATGAAGAAAAACTTGTGCATTCGGGTAGATAAACCCTTCGCATGAATTAATCTCGACAACAGCTTCCGCGATGATGAAACCATTGCCCATCGATTATCGTTAGCGTGCCAATGCCACTTGACGAGCAGACTGAGTGGTCTTGCTGCACCGGCAAACACCGGCAAGGTACATCCCGTTCGTCGGTCGGAGCTGTATCACATGTGATTTCTTCGTCGTCAAGTCCACACTGCATGGACGAATTCACTCCAACATGAACAACGTCGTGGTCTCCAGGAGGGAGTGCAAGTTGCGCTGTGCAACATCCCACGAAACGAAGCAGGCACCGCAAATCGTCGACAGTCCGTCGTCGGTATCCGCGTCCGAGTTGCACGCGACAGAGGTACTGGGCGGATGACGTGAAGGCAGACAGCAACTACAGTTGTTGTTGGAGCTGTTTCCACAGTCAGAAAGTGTAGTCTCAGCGCTAGATCGGCGGCGATGCTTTTCGTTGCGCGCCAGATAAACGGCGACTAGCTGCTGCCCCGCAAAAATCCAGGGCTCTGCTGCCGGCGTTTGAAGTTGCCCTCTGTGAAACGATCCCCAGTGCTTGTAAAACTCGCCGAAGCGGCTGGAGAAGGGGCCGAGAGTCTCTAGTGGCGAAGACCTCGACCAGTCTCACCATTACGGAGAACACGCTCCAGTACGTGTACCCCCACTTGGTGGAGCGCGAGGAATGGACGGCAGTTGGCTTGAAGATGTTGAACAAGCGGTTTGTGGTGGGTCCGTCCGGATTGACTGGGACAACAACGGGCGAGTCGTGAGGATGGAATCCACTGCGGACTTGCTCACCGATGCTCGGCGTGCTAGGAAACCTCCGAGCCGTGGCTCGAGTTTTCAGCGGAGCAGCGCTGTCTCCAGAGCTAAAGTTTGTCGTGTAAATCACTGAATACCATTCCCTCCTTAGCTACGACGGTCGCTTAAAACTATTCTGCACTCTGGCGTAATAAATGCTCCGTCAAACACCAGCGCCACGTCCTTGAGGCTGCCCAGCAACCGCAGCATGGGAGTCAGCATGTCTGTTTTCCACTCCATCCGCACTACGCGACCGTGGACTTGGTCCCAGTCGAAGCGCACCGATCCCTTCATCACGATTCGCTGACCCTGTAGCTTCTCAGCAAACTCATTCTGCTTGTACTGGTCGCTAGCCAAGTGCGGGTACAGTTGCTGCAGTGTGTTGTTCGTGATGGTCAAACTGGTTGAGATCATAGCGACCAGCGAGTCTCCAGGACCCTTATTCAGTCTCCGCAATTGAACGTCTACGTCCTTGTGGTAAAGCGACAGCAGTCTCCAGCTCTCGAGGATGGCCTCGGCACCGCACAAATCCCCGTCCATCACGTCCAACGTCATCGTCTTCTGGAGGAACTCCAACTGCGCGTGGGTCTCCGTCCAAACACTTCCGTAGGCTGAAGGCTCCACTATCGGTGGCATCATGTAGCCGTGGCGAAAGAGCCGGAAGTACTCGGCCGCCACGTTCCAGACGCTCTCGTTGGTGGGGGTGCTGGCCACGAGGCTCTGTTTCTTGAGCTCCAGCTTGTAGATCTCGCCCTTGAGGTGCTGAATATTGTCCTCCATCACCACCGCGTGCAGCCGCTGTCGGTCTCTGTATCTGGCCTGGTTGATTCTGCATCTCTCTCGACGGGTCTTGGCCGCTCCGTTGGTGGCTTTCTGTTGCTGCTCCTGATTGTCTCGTCGTCCTTTCTTGTTGTTCACAGGGGAGATGTCTGCAACTCTGTCAATAGACGGCAGTCTCTTGTGACCGGCAACGTCTTGAGTCTCGAGTGGCGTCTCCGCTCTCGCTAGAACGTCCTCGAACAGAGGGGGCGACCCGCTAGGAGCAGCGTCTGAAGTTCGCAGCGGGTGCGTCCAAAGAGCAGGTCTGGAGCTTCTCACCAAGCCTCCGACGATGTCGTCGCTGAGCGAGTGGCTGTTGGGTGGCTGCAGGAGCTGGCCATCGTAAGACTGGCGCGGTCGGCGGCGAATTCCAAAGTAGCGACTCACGCCGCGTGATTCTCGCGACAGTATAGGCGGTGAAATTATGTGAGGTCATCATCGATTGCGTGCAAATGAGGAAAGCGAAAGTGGGGATCACGAGGGTTCGTAGACACCGAACTTTGTATGAGTCACGCCCAGCTGTTGGTTGTGCGTCGCGATAGTGCGGCCAGAATGCTTTGACATTCGACAACAAGTGCTTTACTATCATGTACAAGTTCCAAGAGGATATGCTGCTAGTCATACCGTGCCGTAATCGTGAACCAAAGTGAGACGCAGGCGTCCGCAAACACTGTCTCCACGTCCTTGAGGTTGCCGAAAATGCGCAGCATTGGACGCAGCAGATCCGCCTTGGACTCGATGCGGACGACGCGTCTGGTTCGGCCGTCCCAGTCGAATCGCACCGACCCACGCAGCACAAAGCGCCGGTCCAGTAGCTTCGCAGCGAGAGCTCCCTTGTCCTTCTTGCCGATCATAAGGTGCGGGAAGACTCTTTTCAGCGTGTTCTCGCCGATGGTGAATCTGATGACGGACGTGGCAACCAGCGAGTTCCCAGGGGCCTTCTCCAGGCGCTTCAGCTGCACGCCCACGTTATTGAAATACAGCGACAAGAGTCTCCAGTTGTCGAGGATCGCCTCCGCTCCACACAGCAAACCGTCAGTCACGTCCGGCACCATATTGGACCGCAGGAACTCGAGCTGTGCGAGAGGCTCTGTCAATACCTCATTGCTCGTCTCCTCGGAGGTGAGAGACACCATGTAGCCGGATCGAAAGAGCCGAAAGTACTCGGCCGCAATGTACCAGATGGATTCGTTGGTGGGGGTGGTGGAGGCGACGTTCAGCTTGCAGTTCTCGAGGATCTTAACGTCCTCCCGCAGCTGCTTGACAGTCTCGTCCAGGGTCTCGGTGTACTTGCGCTGCTTCTCTCTGTATCGCTCTTGGTTGGCTCGGCACCGTTCTCGTCGGATCTTGGGGGTAGCCAGATCGATAGCTTTCATGCGCTTCCGCGGCTTGTTTGTCGGTGACTGCAGTCGCTTGTGTCCCGTCAGCGGTGCAGTCGTGAGCGTCTTGAGCATGTCGTCCACAAAGTCCCTTTTTCCCAGCGCTGAAGAAGACTCTGGCTGGTGCGAGTTGGAGCGACACACGACCGAGCCGATGACCGAGTCGCTGAGCAAGTGCATGTTGGGCGGTTGGAGGTTGCAGCTCATGGCGACGGTCGGGGAGTGGTAAATTCCAGTGAGAGAGAGAGCTGATACGATTCCAGTTTGTTTGCTTTGACATGGGAATGCCTACTGGAGTACGTGGCCTCGTGATCTTCGTGGTGCAGCAGATTACCTCGAAGCGCGGCTATAAGGTCAGTCACTGTTGAATCGCTTCGTGAACTTCGTGGCGAAGCAGATTACCATGTGATGTGAACGGAAAGACAAGTTGCAGTCTGCACAGATTGGATGGATACATTGTGTACATCACACATTTCGGTCAATTGGTCCGGTGCTGCGGGCCAAACGATGCGGTGGCTGCAGCGCTCCGCTCCACGCGCGATAACTCGACGCTTCTCGACTGCTTCCGCCTCGACGTCTGCGCCGACTAATGCCAAACGTACAATAGCTCTCGTACGCATGTTGATCCATTCCCAGCCATCCATTTTGGGGCAAATGTGTCATTGTTTCACCCATTCTAATGCTACATACTGCAGGCGATCGACGGGCTCAACGCGCACGGCGACGGTATCGGCACCTTCACCTCCGACCAAGATGTGAAGATGCAGGTGGTGGTACCGTTTGCAGCCCCGGAGACCAAGTGCAGGTTGAAATCTGGGACCGAGACGTCCAGACCAGACACAAGTTTGCTGCGGAAGACTCCCGAGATGCCTGGCCGCTCTTCGGCCAGCTAATAGACGTCTCCCAGCCCAACCAGCAGAGAGTAAAACCTCTCTGTGAAAAGTACTTTGGGGTCTGTGGAGGCTGCAAACTGCAACATGTCAAGTACGAGCAGCAACTGGTCGAGAAGCAAAAATGGATTGAGGAGCTGTTCACCAACAGAAAGCACTCGCCAGACATGCAACTTCACAAGATTCTGGGCGTTGAAAGTGGACAAGAAGATTCGATTTACCACTACCGCAACAAGATGGAGTTCACGTGCAGTACTGGACGGTGGTTGCTGGATCAAGACAAGCCGAAGGAGGACGGAGACGTTGAAGCTCCTCGGTATCCGTTCACGGTCGGACTCTTTCCAACTCCTTCAGTTGGCGTGCGCAGAGCGAAGCAAATGAGCGGCAAAGGCAAAGGACGCAGAAAGCGAGTGACGTGGAATCCGAGGATTTTGTCGCTTGACCAGTGTCTGCTACAGGAATCGAGCTGTAATCGTTTGCTGCAGCAATTGGTGGCACGATGCGAGGACGCTGGCATCCAAGCGTATGACTTTACTACCCACGAAGGTTTTCTGAAGCAGATAGTGCTTCGACGAGGCGTGAATGGCGATGGTCTTGCTGAGATCATGCTTGGGTTGGTGACGACCACTTTCGAGAATGATCAAAGTGTGTTGCTCAAGACTCTTGTGGGGGATCTCGTCCACGAGTACGAGAGAGAAGCTGAAGGTGCCCCGCAATTAGTTTCGGTTGTCGAGAGTTTGGATAGTGAGGCGCAGCGCCATCGCGGCAAAACTGAAGGCGCAGTTGGAGCGAGTTTTGTATGGCCGAGCCAGCCTCGAGGACTCGATCTTGGGCCATCGCTTTGAAGTTTCGTTCGACTCGTTCTTCCAACCGAATTCGGTCCAGGCAGGAATTCTGTACGGCGAGATCCAACACTTCATGGCGGCCTTGCCAGAGAAGCCTGTCGTGTGGGACCTCTTTGCGGCGTTGGAAGCATCGGCATCTGTATGGGTGGCCACGCAAAGAGAGTCGTTGGATTTGAGTTAGTGGAAGCAGCAGTGGAGCGAGCAAAGGTGAACGCGAGTCTAAACGGCTACTCTTCAGAGCAAATGCAGTTCTTCAGTGTCGACCTGGCAAAGATTGGGATGAGGACAAACTGCTTGCTCAGATTGTAGGCGATTCTGCTCGCCCCGACATGGTCATTGTGGACCCTCCGCGCGCCGGTCTGCACAAAAGTT
>JAAVTG010000815.1:0-14499 GCA_011947345.1 Phytophthora quininea | reverse complement strand
CGTTGTTATCGATGCGGATCGCTGATTGGCGGATGCGCCTGTTTCTGCTCGCTCAGGGTATCACCATCCTGTTCGCCATACTGAAAACCCCAGTTACACTTAGTTTCGTTATGCTGTGATCCAGTATTACCGTCAGTATCGTCTGATAACCGAAAATAGTGTATCGAGTAGTACTAATTTGGGCGCTAAAAAGCAGCGCGCTACAGGAAAAAACAGCACAAGCCCAAATAGACCCATAACGCGACGTCATTTAGTGCGATACATATGTAGCGCCGACCATATATATATAGTTTACCTATCACCAAATCATACTATTGACACGTTCTCAAACCATATACACGAACACGCAAACACGAACACATCCATACACAATAACACGCATTCTCTGCATACATCCCCTCTACACTCCTATTCGACACCTACTCCTACTCTACACAAGCGTACACTCACGCACCTTCATACGATTCCCAATAACAAATAACACTCTCGCACGCATAGCCATCCATGACCTGTTTCCACTACTTCTTATTGATCCTCGTTGCATTAACTAGTCTACATACGTTTTTGTCGTTCCCATACACACATCTATATATGATACAACACGCTTATTCGACACATATTCTCCCTCGACAACAGACTTCAACCTCCAATGATACGCTGCATACACTCGCACTATACAAATATTCAAACCTACATACGCACATTCAGTTGCTACACATATTCCGACCTTACACACCATTTGTCTCATAATCACAGACTCAAGGACGTACTTTCATTACGTTCTTCGTTGAGTCCGACCAGCAAGTTCACCTTGCGTCGAAACATATCTCTTCACTGTTTCGATTGAGTCGGGCGTACGATGCCTGCAATGGCGTGTGTGAACGCTCATTGGCGGATGCACCAGTTTCTGTCACTGCAAACGATCACCATCTTCTTACACATACTCACACGTAGTCTCCCACATTCTCATCCCAAACACAGTAAGCGGCCGTACTTACACTTCACTGACACACACACACACTTGACACACACTCACACTCTATCACTTCACAGTGTCACACATCACTTCCTCACATACAAACACGTGATTCTCAAGGTTCATACTCACAGCACTTATACCTTCAACAATCACACTCTCCTCACAATTACTTTTTACATGTCTCTGTCTATTTCACACTATCACACATACTTACTTCCCCATGACACGTCGTACCTAACTTTCATCCATATACCATGTACACAAACACAATCATCCATCTATTGAACACCTGTCTACTTCATCACACAAACACCATCATTCTCTACATACATAAAACAAACACCCACAAGTTTCCACCAATTTTTCTATTACTCACATTTTCTCCATTCCTTCCTCAACTCCATTTTTTCTCTTCACACACTCTTATCTTACACACTCACACTTTACACTACACCCATTTATTCTCTACATACTCCTTCTTTAAACATTCCTATTTCACATATTCTTCTCCATACAATATCTACATTTTTACTCTTACACACCTCCTACACTTACACGTATATACACTCTTACACGATTATCTACTATCCATACTTCCACATACTTCTTCTTCTTCTCATTTTTCCACATTACTACCTATCTCTACCAAATCACTCAAATCACCTTTCCGATCAATCCCAATCCATCTCATTATAATCAACTATTATCATTCTTTTCTTTTTTCTTTCACTCCCACTCTATCTTTCTCATTTACCTATCACCAAAGCATACTATTGACACGTTCCTTTTACTCAAACCATATACTACCAACACGCAAACACGAACACATCCATACACAATAACACGCATTCTCTGCATACATTCCACTCTACACACTATGCTACACCTACCCCTACTCTACACAAGCGTACACTCACTCCACCTTCATACGACTCCCAATAACAAATAACACTCTCGCACGCATAGTCATCCATGACCTGTTTCCACTACTTCTTATTGATCCTCGTTGCATTAACTAGTCTACATACGTTTTTGTCGTTCCCATACACACATCTATATATGATACAACACGCTTATGCTACACATATTCTCCCTCGACAACAGACTTCCCAACCTCCAATGATACGCTGCATACACTCGCACTATACAAACATTCAAACCTACGTGCGCACATTCAGTTGCTACACATATTCCGACCTTACACACGATTTGTCTCATAATCACATACTCAAGTACGCACTTTCATTATGTTCTTCGTTGAGTCCAACCAGCAAGTTCACCTTGCGTCAAACATATCTCTTCACTGTTTCGAATCTGTCGGGCGTACGATGCCTGCAATGGCGTTTGTGAACGCTCATTGGTGGATGCACCAGTTTCTGTCGCTGCAAATCATCACCATCTTCTTCCCCACATACGAAAACGTAGTCTCCCAAGTTCTCATCCCAAACGGGAGTAAGCGGCCGTAATTATCCTTCCTGATCGTTGACTGCTTGACAGGCCTGTCTCTATCACTTCGCAGTGTCACCATCGTGTTCCTCGTATACAAACACGTGATTCTCCAAGGTTTTAGTCGAAGCAGGTGTGTGCCACCGTAGATAACGTTGCTCCTCGCTGATTGGGTGATGGGCCTGTCTCTGTCTTTTCACACTATCACCATCTTCTTCCCCGTATATGAAAGCGTCGTCCCCTAAGGTTTCAGCCTAAACCGGTATGTACAGCCGCAGCAATCGTTCCTGATCGCTGATTGATGATGGGCCTGTCTCTGTCACATCAGACTATCACCATCATGTTCCCTGTATATGAAAACATACTTCCACCAGTTTTCAGCCCAATCGGTGGAGTACAGCCGTTGTTTTCGATGCTGATCGCTGATTGGCGGATGCGCCTGTTTCTGCTCGCTCAGGGTATCACCATCCTGTTCGCCATACTGAAAACCCCAGTTACACTTAGTTTCGTTATGCTGTGATCAGTATTACCGTCAGTATCGTCTGATAACCGAAAATAGTGTATCGAGTAGTACTCATTTGGGCGCTAAAAAGCAGCGCGCTACAGGAATAAACAGCAGCAAAAGCCCAAAATAGAGCCCATAACGCGACGTCATTTTAGTGCGATACATATGTAGCGCCGACCATATATATATAGACACACACACTCATATTCACACTCAAACCCTACACACACTTATACTCTACACACACTCACACTCACACTCTACACATACTCACACTCTACAACACTCACACTCTACAACACTCACACTCCACACACACACACACACCCACACACACTCACACTCTACACACACTCACACTCCACACACACTCACACTCTCACATACACATTCTCATACTCTCACATATTCATACTTTACACACACTTATACTCTTCAACAATCACACTCTATTCACAATCACACTTTTTACATTTACTTATTTACACTCACACATACTTACACTCACTCCATATACACGTCTATTTACCACAAACATTCATCCATACTCCACATACACTTCAAACACAAACATCCATCTATTCTCTACATACACTCATACACTCATACACACAAACATCCATCCATTCTCTACATAAACACAAACACACAAACACCCACCATTTTTCTTAAATTTTCTATTACTCACATTTTCTCCATTCCTTCCTCAACTCCATTTTTCTCTTCTCACACACTCTTATCTTACACACTCACACTTTACACTACACCCATTTATTCTCTACATACTCCTTCTTTAAACATTCCTATTTCACATACTCATTCTTCTCCATACAATATCTACATTTTTACTCTTACACACCTCCTACACTTACACGTATATACACTCTTACACGATTATCTACTATCCATACTCTCCACATACTTCTTCTTCTTCTCATTTTTCCACATTACTACCTATCTCTACCAAATCACTCAAATCACCTTTCCGATCAATCCCAATCCATCTCATTATAATCAACTATTATCATTCTTTTCTTTTTTCTTTCACTCCCACTCTATCTTTCTCATTTACCTATCACCAAAGCATACTATTGACACGTTCCTTTTACTCAAACCATATACTACCAACACGCAAACACGAACACATCCATACACAATAACACGCATTCTCTGCATACATTCCCACTCTACACACTCATATGCTACACCTACCCTACTCTACACAAGCGTACACTCACTCACCTTTCATACGACTCCCAATAACAAATAACACTCTCGCACGCATAGTCATCCATGACCTGTTTCCACTACTTCTTATTGATCCTCGTTGCATTAACTAGTCTACATACGTTTTTGTCGTTCCCATACACACATCTATATATGATACAACACGCTTATGCTACACATATTCTCCCTCGACAACAGACTTCCCAACCTCCAATGATACGCTGCATACACTCGCACTATACAAACATTCAAACCCATACGCACATTCAGTTGCTACACATATTCCGACCTTACACACGATTTGTCTCATAATCACATACTCAAGTACGCACTTTCATTATGTTCTTCGTTGAGTCCAACCAGCAAGTTCACCTTGCGTCAAAACATATCTCTTCACTGTTTCGAATCTGTCGGGCGTACGATGCCTGCAATGGCGTTTGTGAACGCTCATTGGTGGATGCACCAGTTTCTGTCGCTGCAAATCATCACCATCTTCTTCCCCACATACGAAAACGTAGTCTCCCAAGTTCTCATCCCAAACGGGAGTAAGCGGCCGTAATTATCCTTCCTGATCGTTGACTGCTTGACAGGCCTGTCTCTATCACTTCGCAGTGTCACCATCGTGTTCCTCGTATACAAACACGTGATTCTCCAAGGTTTTAGTCGAAGCAGGTGTGTGCCACCGTAGATAACGTTGCTCCTCGCTGATTGGGTGATGGGCCTGTCTCTGTCTTTTCACACTATCACCATCTTCTTCCGTATATGAAAGCGTCGTCCCCTAAGGTTTCAGCCTAAACCGGTATGTACAGCCGCAGCAATCGTTCCTGATCGCTGATTGATGATGGGCCTGTCTCTGTCACATCAGACTATCACCATCATGTTCCCGTATATGAAAACATACTTCACCAGTTTTCAGCCCAATCGGTGGAGTACAGCCGTTGTTTTCGATGCTGATCGCTGATTGGCGGATGCGCCTGTTTCTGCTCGCTCAGGGTATCACCATCCTGTTCGCCATACTGAAAACCCCAGTTACACTTAGTTTCGTTATGCTGTGATCAGTATTACCGTCGTATCGTCTGATAACCGAAAATAGTGTATCGAGTAGTACTCATTTGGGCGCTAAAAGCAGCGCTACAGGAATAAACAGCAGCAAAAGCCCAAAATAGAGCCCATAACGCGACGTCATTTTAGTGCGATACATATGTAGCGCCGACCATATATATATAGACTCAAACCATATACTACGAACAATCAAACACCAACACATCCATACACAATAACACGCATTCTCTGCATACATTCCCACTCTACACACTCCTATTCGACACCTACGCATACTCTACACAAGCGTACACTCACTCACCTTCATACGACTCCCAATACCACTCTCGCACGCATAGTCATCCATGACCTGTTTCCACTACTTCTTATTCATCATCGTTTCATTAACTAGTCTACATACCTTTTTGTCGTTCCCATACACACATCTATATATGATACAACACGCTTATTCGACACATATTCTCCTCGACAACAGACTTCCCAACCTCCAATGATACGCTGCATACACTCGCACTATACAAACATTCAAACCTACGTACGCACATTCAGTTGCTACACATATTCCGACCTTACACACGATTTGTCTCATAATCACATACTCAAGTACGCACTTTCATTATGTTCTTCGTTGAGTCCAACCAGCAAGTTCACCTTGCGTCGAAACATATCTCTTCACTGTTTCGAATCTGTCGGGCGTACGATGCCTGCAATGGCGTTTGTGAACGCTCATTGGTGGATGCACCAGTTTCTGTCGCTGCAAATCATCACCATCTTCTTCCCCACATACGAAAACGTAGTCTCCCAAGTTCTCATCCCAAACGGGAGTAAGCGGCCGTAATTATCCTTCCTGATCGTTGACTGCTTGACAGGCCTGTCTCTATCACTTCGCAGTGTCACCATCGTGTTCCTCGTATACAAACACGTGATTCTCCAAGGTTTTAGTCGAAGCAGGTGTGTGCCACCGTAGATAACGTTGCTCCTCGCTGATTGGGTGATGGGCCTGTCTCTGTCTTTTCACACTATCACCATCTTCTTCCCCGTATATGAAAGCGTCGTCCCCTAAGGTTTCAGCCTAAACCGGTATGTACAGCCGCAGCAATCGTTCCTGATCGCTGATTGGATGATGGGCCTGTCTCTGTCACATCAGACTATCACCATCATGTTCCCCGTATATGAAAACATACTTCCACCAGTTTTCAGCCCAATCGGTGGAGTACAGCCGTTGTTTTCGATGCTGATCGCTGATTGGCGGATGCGCCTGTTTCTGCTCGCTCAGGGTATCACCATCCTGTTCGCCATACTGAAAACCCCAGTTACACTTAGTTTCGTTATGCTGTGATCAGTATTACCGTCAGTATCGTCTGATAACCGAAAATAGTGTATCGAGTAGTACTCATTTGGGCGCTAAAAAGCAGCGCGCTACAGGAATAAACAGCAGCAAAAGCCCAAAATAGAGCCCATAACGCGACGTCATTTTAGTGCGATACATATGTAGCGCCGACCATATATATAGACACACACACTCATATTCACACTCAAACCCTACACACACTTATACTCTACACACACTCACACTCACACTCTACACATACTCACACTCTACAACACTCACACTCTACAACACTCACTCCACACACACACACACACACTCACACACACTCACACTCTACACACACTCACACTCCACACACACTCACACTCTCACATACACATTCTCATACTCTCACATATTCATACTTTATACACACTTATACTCTTCAACAATCACACTCTATTCACAATCACACTTTTACATTTACTCTCTATTTACACTCACACATACTTACACTCACACTCCATATACACGTCTATTACCACAAACATTCATCCATACTCCACATACACTCAAACACAAACATCCATCTATTCTCTACATACACTCATACACTCATACACACAAACATCCATCCATTCTCTACATAAACACAAACACACAAACACCCACCATTTTTCTTAAATTTTCTATTACTCACATTTTCTCCATTCCTTCCTCAACTCCATTTTTTCTCTTCTCACACACTCTTATCTTACACACTCACACTTTACACTACACCCATTTATTCTCTACATACTCCTTCTTTAAACATTCCTATTTCACATACTCATTCTTCTCCATACAATATCTACATTTTTACTCTTACACACCTCCTACACTTACACGTATATACACTCTTACACGATTATCTACTATCCATACTCTCCACATACTTCTTCTTCTTCTCATTTTTTCCACATTACTACCTATCTCTACCAAATCACTCAAATCACCTTTCCGATCAATCCCAATCCATCTCATTATAATCAACTATTATCATTCTTTTCTTTTTTCTTTCACTCCCACTCTATCTTTCTCATTTACCTATCACCAAAGCATACTATTGACACGTTCCTTTTACTCAAACCATATACTACCAACACGCAAACACGAACACATCCATACACAATAACACGCATTCTCTGCATACATTCCCACTCTACACACTTCATATGCTACACCTACCCCTACTCTACACAAGCGTACACTCACTCACCTTCATACGACTCCCAATAACAAATAACACTCGCACGCATAGTCATCCATGACCTGTTTCCACTACTTCTTATTGATCCTCGTTGCATTAACTAGTCTACATACGTTTTTGTCGTTCCCATACACACATCTATATATGATACAACACGCTTATGCTACACATATTCTCCCTCGACAACAGACTTCCCAACCTCCAATGATACGCTGCATACACTCGCACTATACAAACATTCAAACCTACGTGCGCACATTCAGTTGCTACACATATTCCGACCTTACACACGATTTGTCTCATAATCACATACTCAAGTACGCACTTTCATTATGTTCTTCGTTGAGTCCAACCAGCAAGTTCACCTTGCGTCAAACATATCTCTTCACTGTTTCGAATCTGTCGGGCGTACGATGCCTGCAATGGCGTTTGTGAACGCTCATTGGTGGATGCACCAGTTTCTGTCGCTGCAAATCATCACCATCTTCTTCCCCACATACGAAAACGTAGTCTCCCAAGTTCTCATCCCAAACGGGAGTAAGCGGCCGTAATTATCCTTCCTGATCGTTGACTGCTTGACAGGCCTGTCTCTATCACTTCGCAGTGTCACCATCGTGTTCCTCGTATACAAACACGTGATTCTCCAAGGTTTTAGTCGAAGCAGGTGTGTGCCACCGTAGATAACGTTGCTCCTCGCTGATTGGGTGATGGGCCTGTCTCTGTCTTTTCACACTATCACCATCTTCTTCCCCGTATATGAAAGCGTCGTCCCCTAAGGTTTCAGCCTAAACCGGTATGTACAGCCGCAGCAATCGTTCCTGATCGCTGATTGGATGATGGGCCTGTCTCTGTCACATCAGACTATCACCATCATGTTCCCCGTATATGAAAACATACTTCCACCAGTTTTCAGCCCAATCGGTGGAGTACAGCCGTTGTTTTCGATGCTGATCGCTGATTGGCGGATGCGCCTGTTTCTGCTCGCTCAGAGTATCACCATCCTGTTCGCCATACTGAAAACCCCAGTTACACTTAGTTTCGTTATGCTGTGATCAGTATTACCGTCAGTATCGTCTGATAACCGAAAATAGTGTATCGAGTAGTACTCATTTGGGCGCTAAAAAGCAGCGCGCTACAGGAATAAACAGCAGCAAAAGCCCAAAATAGAGCCCATAACGCGACGTCATTTTAGTGCGATACATATGTAGCGCCGACCATATATATAAGACACACACTCATATTCACACTCAAACCCTACACACACTTATACTCTACACACACTCACACTCACACTCTACACATACTCACACTCTACAACACTCACACTCTACAACACTCACACTCCACACACACACACACACACCACACACACTCACACTCTACACACACTCACACTCCACACACTCACACTCTCACATACACATTCTCATACTCTCACATATTCATACTTTACACACACTTATACTCTTCAACAATCACACTCTATTCACAATCACACTTTTTACATTTACTCTATTTACACTCACACATACTTACACTCACACTCCATATACACGTCTATTTACCACAAACATTCATCCATACTCCACATACACTCAAACACAAACATCCATCTATTCTCTACATACACTCATACACTCATACACACAAACATCCATCCATTCTCTACATAAACACAAACACACAAACACCCACCATTTTTCTTAAATTTTCTATTACTCACATTTTCTCCATTCCTTCCTCAACTCCATTTTTTCTCTTCTCACACACTCTTATCTTACACACTCACACTTTACACTACACCCATTTATTCTCTACATACTCCTTCTTTAAACATTCCTATTTCACATACTCATTCTTCTCCATACAATATCTACATTTTTACTCTTACACACCTCCTACACTTACACGTATATACACTCTTACACGATTATCTACTATCCATACTCTCCACATACTTCTTCTTCTTCTCATTTTTCCACATTACTACCTATCTCTACCAAATCACTCAAATCACCTTTCCGATCAATCCCAATCCATCTCATTATAATCAACTATTATCATTCTTTTTTTTTTCTTTCACTCCCACTCTATCTTTCTCATTTACCTATCACCAAAGCATACTATTGACACGTTCCTTTTACTCAAACCATATACTACCAACACGCAAACACGAACACATCCATACACAATAACACGCATTCTCTGCATACATTCCCACTCTACACACTCATATGCTACACCTACCCCTACTCTACACAAGCGTACACTCACTCACCTTCATACGACTCCCAATAACAAATAACACTCGCACGCATAGTCATCCATGACCTGTTTCCACTACTTCTTATTGATCCTCGTTGCATTAACTAGTCTACATACGTTTTTGTCGTTCCCATACACACATCTATATATGATACAACACGCTTATGCTACACATATTCTCCCTCGACAACAGACTTCCCAACCTCCAATGATACGCTGCATACACTCGCACTATACAAACATTCAAACCTACGTGCGCACATTCAGTTGCTACACATATTCCGACCTTACACACGATTTGTCTCATAATCACATACTCAAGTACGCACTTTCATTATGTTCTTCGTTGAGTCCAACCAGCAAGTTCACCTTGCGTCGAAACATATCTCTTCACTGTTTCGAATCTGTCGGGCGTACGATGCCTGCAATGGCGTTTGTGAACGCTCATTGGTGGATGCACCAGTTTCTGTCGCTGCAAATCATCACCATCTTCTTCCCCACATACGAAAACGTAGTCTCCCAAGTTCTCATCCCAAACGGGAGTAAGCGGCCGTAATTATCCTTCCTGATCGTTGACTGCTTGACAGGCCTGTCTCTATCACTTCGCAGTGTCACCATCGTGTTCCTCGTATACAAACACGTGATTCTCCAAGGTTTTAGTCGAAGCAGGTGTGTGCCACCGTAGATAACGTTGCTCCTCGCTGATTGGGTGATGGGCCTGTCTCTGTCTTTTCACACTATCACCATCTTCTTCCCCGTATATGAAAGCGTCGTCCCCTAAGGTTTCAGCCTAAACCGGTATGTACAGCCGCAGCAATCGTTCCTGATCGCTGATTGATGATGGGCCTGTCTCTGTCACATCAGACTATCACCATCATGTTCCCTGTATATGAAAACATACTTCCACCAGTTTTCAGCCCAATCGGTGGAGTACAGCCGTTGTTTTCGATGCTGATCGCTGATTGGCGGATGCGCCTGTTTCTGCTCGCTCAGGGTATCACCATCCTGTTCGCCATACTGAAAACCCCAGTTACACTTAGTTTCGTTATGCTGTGATCAGTATTACCGTCAGTATCGTCTGATAACCGAAAATAGTGTATCGAGTAGTACTCATTTGGGCGCTAAAAAGCAGCGCGCTACAGGAATAAACAGCAGCAAAAGCCCAAAATAGAGCCCATAACGCGACGTCATTTTAGTGCGATACATATGTAGCGCCGACCATATATATATAGTTTCCACTACTTCTTATTCATCATCGTTTCATTAACTAGTCTACATACCTTTTGTCGTTCCCATACACACATCTATATGATACAACACGCTTATTCGACACATATTCTCCCTCGACAACAGACTTCCCAACCTCCAATGATACGCTGCATACACTCGTACTATACAAACATTCAAACCTACATACGCACATTCAGTTGCTACACATATTCCGACCTTACACACCATTTGTCTCATAATCACATACTCAAATACTTATTCTCTTTGTATTCTTCGTTGAGTCCAACCAGCAAGTTCACCTTGCGTCGAAACATATCTCTTCACTGTTTCGAATCCGTCGGGCGTACGATGCCTGCAATGGCGTATGTGAACGCTCATTGGCGGATGCACCAGTTTCTGTCGCTGCCAACTATCACCATCTTCTTCCCCACATACCCAAACGTAGTCTCGCAAGTTCTCATCCCAAACGGGAGTAAGCGGCCGTAATTATCCTTACCGATCGTTGACTGCTTGACAGGCCTGTCTCTATCACTTCGCAGTGTCACCTTCGTGTTCCGCGTATACAAACACGTGATTCTCCAAGGTTGTAGTCGAAGCAGGTGTGTGCCACCGTAGATAACGTTGCTCCTCGCTGATTGGCTGATGGGCCTGTCTATGTCATCTCAGACGATCACCATCTTCTTCTCCACATATGAAAACGTCGTCTCCCAAGTTCTCATCCCAATCCGGTAATTCCGGCCATAGCTATCCTTCCCGATCGCTGATTGGGTGATGGGCCTGTCTCTGTCTTTTCACACTATCACCATCTTCTTCCCCGTATATGAAAGCGTCGTCCCCTACGTTTTCAGCCGAAACCGGTATGTACAGCCGCAGCAATCGTTCCTGATCGCTGATTGGCTGATGGGCCTGTCTCTGTCACATCAGACTATCACCATCATGTTCTCCGTATATGAAAATGTAGTTCCCCAAGTTTTCAGCTCAATCGGTGGAGTACAGCCGTTGTTTTCGTTGCGGATCGCTGATTGGCGGATGCGCCTGTTTCTGCTCGCTCAGAGTATCACCATCATGTTCGCCGTACTGAAAACCCCAGTTACACTTAGTTTCATTATGCTCTGATCAGTATTACCGTCAGTATCGTCTGATAACCGAAAATAGTGTATCGAGTAGTACTAACTTGGGCGCTAAAAAGCAGCGCGCTACAGGAATAAACAGCAGCAAATGCCCAAAATAGAGCCCATAACGCGACGTCATTTTAGTGCGATACATATGTAGCGCCGACCATATATATATAGATACAACATGCTTATGCTACACATATTCTCCCTCGACAACAGACTTCCCAACCTCCAATGATACGCTGCATACACTCGCACTATACAAACATTTAAACCTACATACGCACATTCAGTTGCCACACATATTCCGACCTTACACACCATTTGTCTCATAATCACAGACTCAAGGACGTACTTTCATTATGTTCTTCGTTGAGTCCCGCCAGCATGTTCACCTTGCGTCGAAACATATCTCTTCACTGTTTCGATTGAGTCGGGCGTACGATGCCTGCAATGGCGTCTGTGAACGCTCATGGGCGGATGCACCAGTTTCTGTCGCTGCAAACGATCACCATCTTCTTCCCCACATACGCAAACGTAGTCTCCCAAGTTCTCATCCCAAACGGGAGTAAGCGGCCGTAATGAACCTTACCGATCGTCGATTGGTTGACAGGCCTGTCTCTATCACTTCGCAGTGTCACCATCGTGTTCCGCGTATACAAACACGTGATTCTCCAAGGTTGTAGTCGAAGCAGGTGTGTGCCACCGTAGATAACGTTGCTCCTCGCTGATTGGCTGATGGGCCTGTCTATGTCATCTCAGACGATCACCATCTTCTTCTCCACATATGAAAACGTCGTCTCCCAAGTTCTCATCCCAATCCGGTAATTCCGGCCATAGCTATCCTTCCCGATCGCTGATTGGGTGGTGGGCCTGTCTCTGTCTTTTCACACTATCACCATCTTCTTCCCGTATATGAAAGCGTCGTCCCCTACGTTTTCAGCCGAAACCGGTATGTACAGCCGCAGCAATCGTTCCTGATCGCTGATTGGCTGATGGACCTGTCTCTGTCACATCAGACTATCACCATCATGTTCTCCGTATATGAAAATGTAGTTCCCAAGTTTTCAGCTCAATCGGTGGAGTACAGCCGTTGTTTTCGTTGCGGATCGCTGATTGGCGGATGCGCCTGTTTCTGCTCGCTCAGAGTATCACCATCATGTTCGCCGTACTGAAAACCCCAGTTACACTTAGTTTCATTATGCTCTGATCAGTATTACCGTCAGTATCGTCTGATAACCGAAAATAGTGTATCGAGTAGTACTAACTTGGGCGCTAAAAAGCAGCGCGCTACAGGAATAAACAGCAGCAAAAGCCCAAAATAGAGCCCATAACGCGACGTCATTTTAGTGCGATACATATGTAGCGCCGACCATATATATATAACACTAACACTCTATTCACAATCACACTTTTTTACTCTTACTTCTATTTACACCCACACATACTTACACTCACACTCCACACACACTCTACACTCTACACTCTACACACACTCACACACTCTACACACACTCTACACATACTCACACTCTACACACACTCAAACCCTACAACACTCAAACCCTACAACACTCATACCCTACACACACTCACACTCTACACACACTACACACTCTACACACACTCACTCCACACACACTCACACTCTACACACTCATACTTACACACTTATACTTCACACACTCACACTTCTACCACACTCACACTCTACACACTTCACCTTCACATACACATTCTCACACTCTTACATACTCATACTACACACATCTCACACTACACACACACACACACTCACACTCTACACACACTCACACTCTACACACACTCACCCTCTCACATACACATTCTCACACTCTACATACTCATACTTTACACACACCTATACTCTACACATCTTCACACTCTCACATACACTCACACCACACTCTACACACACTCACACTCTACACACACTCACCCTCTCACATACACATTCTCACACTCTTACATACTCATACTTTACACACACCTATACTTACACATCTTCACACTCTCACATACACTCACACCACTCTACACACACTCACACTCTACACACTCACCCTCACATACACATTCTCACACTCT
>JAAVTG010000814.1:0-14218 GCA_011947345.1 Phytophthora quininea | reverse complement strand
GTGCGGCGGCACGTACTCCGTCGAGTGGCTGCAGTTTCAGACCGAGTGTCACTGAGTGTCCCGGACACCGAGCGTTTGAGGTCTGTTAATTGTGCGGTGAAACGTACTCCACTGAGCTTCGTCGGTCGTGGACCGAGCGAGTCGCTGTGTCCGAAGTGACACTGGGCCTTCAGGGAAGGTCGTTACGTCGACTGCGGCGAGTGCCGCCCGCGATCAAAGATCTCACGACGCTTCGCGTGGCGCCCCTCGGGCGAATCCACCCATTCGAGAGGCGCCGAGGGCGCAGTGATCCCCGTCCCCGTCTGGACGTGCCTCGGCGAGGCGGGAGGCGTCGGAAAGCGCGGCGCGCGCGACACAAGGTGTCTGTAGCGCCAAGGGCGTCGACCGCGCCTAGCAGTGCTCAGCGGTCGGGCTGTGAGCAGCTCTACACTCTCGTCGACGGAGTGACGGGTGCGATCGAAGGAGGCATGCGCCTCGATGACCTGCCAAGTGTTGGCGAGCTCTTAGAGCTGGACGAGATGTCCGTCGCCGAGTTTGGGGCGGCGCTGAAGGACGGCGAGCTTGCCGAAGTGGTCATCATTCGACCCGAAGACGAGTTGAACTCGTCGTCCCTCGCGGACGAGTCGGTCTTGGTCGAGACCAAGAAAGCATTGAATGCGCGGAGTGGGTCAGCGATCCTGAAGGACCCGACTGACCCCTTCTATTATTTGCTTAAGGAGTATGGAGACATTGTCTCGAAGGAGCCACCTAGCGGCCCCCTCCTGACCGAGGGGTCCGTCATAAATTGACCTGGTTCCCGGAACGGAGTACTGCGTCACACGCCAGTGGGCCTTGCCGAAGGAGCAGTGCGACGTCATTGACGCCTTCTTCCGTGCTAAGCACGCGACAGGGCTTGTGCGTGAGAGCAAGTCTCCGCACTCCACGCCGATGTTCTGAGTCAGAAAACCTAACGGCAAGTGGCGCATCGTTCATGCTTTCAATAAGCTGAACGCTGCCACGATCCCGGCGCAGACGCCGATTCCTAGAAAGGATGTTCTTCAGAACAACTTGGTTGGTTGTACCATGTATAGAGCGCTCGACTTAGTCGATGGCTATTACCAACTTCTCATGCGAGCGGGCGATGTGCCGCTGACAGCGGTGAGCACCCCGAGCGGCATGCTCTAGGAGTGGCTCGTTATGCCCCAAGGGCTGTCGAACGCGCCGGCGACATTCAATCGTCTCGTGACGCAGTTGTTCCGGCCTCATCGGGCGTATGCACAGACATACTTCGACGACATCTTCGTCCACAGTCGTGCTGAGCACGGGAAGACTGACGTCGAGATGCACGTGGAGCATCTGCGAGCGGTGCTCGAGTGCATGCGCACGAATAAGCTGTGCCAACGCAGACAAGTGTGTCTTTGGTGCCGAGGAGATTCCCTTCCTCGGCTGCTTCATTGGGAAGCGTGGCTTGCGGGCAGATCCTGCCAAGGTGAAGGCCATTGTTGACTGGCCGGTTCCTATGAACCAGAAGGACCTTCGCAAGTGGCTTGGCCTCGCCATTTTCTTGCACAAGTACAGCGAAAATTACGCTGAGCTGGCTAGGCCATTGTCCAATCTCCTTAAGAAGGATACGGACTGGTGTTGGCATGCCGAGCACGAGGCTGCGTTTGCGCAGATCAAGGAGAGCCTCCTGCAGGCGCCGATACTGGCGCTGCCGGACCCCGATCGTCCGTTTAGCGTCGTCTGTGACGCTTCCGATTTTGCCATAGGCTGCTCTTTGCTTCAAGTTGACGCCGAGGGCGTGAACGTGTGATCGCGTTTGAGTCTCGCCAGCTTAAAGCTGCGGAGAAGAACTACCCAGTTCACGACAAGGAGCTACTTGCAATGAAGTACGCTCTCGCCAAATTCAGGGTGCATCTGCTCGGCTCTAAGCCATTCGTGATCTTCACGGATCATGCGTCGCTACACACTGCGACACAGTCGCCTCACCTCTCGCAGAGGATGGCCTGATGGCTCTCCTTCTTCGCGGAGTACAACTTCGAGGTGAAGAACAAGCCTGGCAGGCAAAATGTCCTGGCCAATGCGCTGTCGCGCCGACTGGACTATGAGCTTTCTCATGTCACGATGGTGACGTCGTCGGTGACAGATTTGATCCGAGCAGCGTATGCACAGGACGAGTCCTGTGTCGCATTGCTGCGCATTCTGGGGAGTGAGGAGTTTAAAGACTCGAAGACAGAACTGTCTGGGCGCTTGCGCGCGTGCCGCATCGCTACGCCTGCGATGGCGGCCTGCTGTACTACAGCACGGGTCCCGATAACCCTCCACGTGTGGGTGTGCCTCATGATGAGGAACGGATACTCTACGAGGTTCACGACGCTCCCACGAGCGGCCATCTTGGTCGCGAGAAGACCTATAGCTCAGTGAGCTCCATGTACTGGTGGCCCAAGCTGTACAAGTGGGTCCGCACGTGCGAGACGTGTCAACGGGTAAAACCCTCGCCGGATGCAGCGGCGCCGCTGGAGAGCTTGCCTGTATCCAGTGGGTGTTGGCAGTCCATGAGTATGGACTTTGTGTTTGGCCTGCCGAAGGACTCGGCAGGCAACACGGGTATTGTGGTCTTTGTTGACCGATTGAGCAAGATGGCTCACTTAGTGGCGGTGCCGGACTCCATTGATGGGAGAGTACAGCCTCGCTGTTCATCGATCGCGTCGTTCGGCAGCATGGGCTGCCGGAGACGATCGTCTCGGATCGAGATCCGCGCTTCACGGGGAAGTTTTGGACGTCCGTCTTTGGGTGCTAGACACACGACTGGACATGCCCACGGCGGACCATCTGCAGACCCACGGTCAGACCGAACGCGTCAATCGCATCGTCAAGGACGTCTTGCGCAGCGTGTGCGCTGAAACTCCTAAGCGGTGGAGCGCCATGCTCCCGCTTGTCGAGTTTGCATTGAACAATGCCGTGCATGCCTCTTCAGGATTCACTCCGTTCTACGTGAACGGCTTAGCGCACCCGTGCGTCACCCTTTCCCCGCCACTTCGTGGCCACGGGCTTGGTGGGGGAGGGATAGCTCCCGAGCTTGCTGATGTCAGCCCTCTTGCGGTACGCAAGCAAGTCGATGACTTCCTCTCGACGAGGTTGAGCGTCTTACGCAGTGTGCGCGGCGCGATGGCTGAAAGCCAAGATGTTCAAAAGGAACACGCCGATGCTAACGGCAAAGGCAACGTGTGGGAGTTACAGGCAATTGCTCGTGGAGCTGCATCGCCGACATCGGCACCTGCTGGAAGGCAGACGGACCGCCGTCCACCCCAGCTCTTCTCGATGATAATGAAGAGCTCCACTATCATGTGGAACAACTTCTTGCGCGACGTCGTCGCAGAGGACGTATCCAGTACTTCGTGAAGTGGCGTGGGTATCCACATTCACAGAACTCATGGGAGTTGACGTTCCCCTCCGGCAATTTGATCGCTGCGTCGAGAGGGAAATCATCGAGTTAGTAGCAGTGGGTTAGTTGTTAGATCACGTGAAGCTCACGCAAGCGATCGAGAGTTGAACCCTTCTGTCGGCACGAATTGTAATTTATATTTTTCCTGCCTGACGCTGTCCGCAGGTTGCCCAGGTGTATGGGGTTGTGGAGCCGACGCTACACTCTCACTCACCACTCACTCACTCACCACTCACTCACTCACTCACTCTCACACACACTTACGCACACACACACACTGAATACAAACATCTGCACGCGTCAAATACTAAGAAAAGCATTTGTCAACGTCACGCTGTGGGAGTGGAAAAGACGTCTGTACATAATGTTGTTGGTGTAGACACCATCTAGTTCTTACAATTAATGCCTTGAAATTCTCCCGCGAGGTAACTCTAGATAGAGCCACGTATAACTAACCATGGGAATAGCACGGCATCGACAGTAAAGGACCAAGTTCTGGAGATTCTGTCCCTTTGCTTGTCAGCGCAAAAGCTGGTTGTGCAGGAAACTCCTTGCGTCGTAGCTGGAAGGGAAAGTCGCGGATTTTGGCGCCACAGATGAACATGATCCGCACGTTGCCCTTGGCGCTCTCCAGTTATGATAGTCGCGTGAATCATATGCGGTTTAAGCTCCACTACGCAGCAGTCGTGTACCATTACAGAGTCCCAAGTCTGGATTTAAGTTCCTCGTCGGCATGATAGGGGTGCCCTTCTTGAGGATCAGCTTGTGCGGCATGATACCGTTGAGATTCACCGAATGTAAGAGCTCGGACTTAAAAACTTCCACATAATCCATTCGTGCGCCGTATGGGGAGCCGCTCTGCGACCGCTTAGTTTATCCATTGTATTTGTCATCGTCAAAATAGTGCGATTCGCGAAGTACTCATCTGTAGTCATGTTTGGGTCGTTGATATCATCGTACATAGACTAATTATGAATCTGCTCTGGTCAGACTATATCTCAGTAAGATATCCCAACAAGAAATAGAGACTACTGCAACTCTGATAACACGGAACGTGCGCGCAAAACTGCACGGTGCGGGAATCGAACCCACGTCCTACGTCTTCTCACACTAGGCATCGACCACTGAGCCAGATGACTTTCGTCGAAGTCTTACCCTGGTCACATAATCTTATATCTTATATCCAACATGCAACCATATGCAATCTTAGCGCGACATTTGAGGACGCAAGCGCGTGGCAACATATCTGCCAACGCTCGCTACCACAATTTCACCCTCATTTTCGAAGATGACACGCCGTGGTCGACCGAAACGCGTACAGAGGGCAAGAGGTGACAACGGGCGATTCGTCCAAACAACGCTGCGCGTGTGTTGCTGCGCGTGGTCGACTTGGTGCGCGTGTGTGTTGTTGCGCACGGACGACTTGGTGCGCGTGGACGACTTGGAGCGCACTGTCGATTTGCGCGCGTGTGTTGCTGCGCGTGGACGACTTGGTGCGCACGGACGACTTGGTGCGCACTGTCGACTTGGTGCGCGTGTGTGTTGCTGCGCGTGGACGACTTGGTGCGCGTGTGTGTTGCTGCGTGTGGACGACTTGGTGCGCGTGTGTGTTTCTGTCCCTTTGCTTGTCAGCGCAAAAGCTGGTTGTGCAGGAAACTCCTTGCGTCGTAGCTGGAAGGGAAAGTCGCGGATTTTGGCGCCACAGATGAACATGATCCGCACGTTGCCCTTGGCGCTCTCCAGTTATGATAGTCGCGTGAATCATATGCGGTTTAAGCTCCACTACGCAGCAGTCGTGTACCATTACAGAGTCCCAAGTCTGGATTTAAGTTCCTCGTCGGCATGATAGGGGTGCCCTTCTTGAGGATCAGCTTGTGCGGCATGATACCGTTGAGATTCACCGAATGTAAGAGCTCGGACTTAAAAACTTCCACATAATCCATTCGTGCGCCGTATGGGGAGCCGCTCTGCGACCGCTTAGTTTATCCATTGTATTTGTCATCGTCAAAATAGTGCGATTCGCGAAGTACTCATCTGTAGTCATGTTTGGGTCGTTGATATCATCGTACATAGACTAATTATGAATCTGCTCTGGTCAGACTATATCTCAGTAAGATATCCCAACAAGAAATAGAGACTACTGCAACTCTGATAACACGGAACGTGCGCGCAAAACTGCACGGTGCGGGAATCGAACCCACGTCCTACGTCTTCTCACACTAGGCATCGACCACTGAGCCAGATGACTTTCGTCGAAGTCTTACCCTGGTCACATAATCTTATATCTTATATCCAACATGCAACCATATGCAATCTTAGCGCGACATTTGAGGACGCAAGCGCGTGGCAACATATCTGCCAACGCTCGCTACCACAATTTCACCCTCATTTTCGAAGATGACACGCCGTGGTCGACCGAAACGCGTACAGAGGGCAAGAGGTGACAACGGGCGATTCGTCCAAACAACGCTGCTGCAGACAACGCCGCCGCAGACAACGCCACCAACGCAGCAGCAGGAAGTGCCGCAGCAGACGCAGCAGCAGGCAGCGCCGCAGACAACGCAGCAGACAACATGGCCAACACGTTCTGAGCTCGACAAAAAAGCAAGAAGCAAAAGAAAAGCAACAATCCATGGCCCACGCCACGGAATCGACAGCATCGATTCAACCATCTCCGTTCTCCGTACGTCATCGCAGGGCAGCTCCGAAATGCGGGTGGCGTCATGACGACTGACGCGAGTGCAAGTGAGCCTACGACGATGACCTACGACGAGGGCGATGCAAGAGGCAGCGGGACGGTGTCGACTGGTTTGGTGCCAAGTGGATTGCAAGATGATTCGATTGGTGACATTGATGTTGTGGAGACATGGCCTGACAGCGTCAAACTTATCGACGAGGTCCCGTACTCGGATTTTGGCATCGTCTTCGAGACTTCAACATATTCAACGCGTTGCGAATGCCGCAGCAAGAACTACGTTGAATGTGCGTACTCACGATGCAGAAACGCTTCCGAAATGTACGTGTGCAACGCTGAAAACTGCTCCATCGGACCGGGCTGCAAGAATGACCTGTTGTTCAAGAAGTGTGCTGTCCGGAAACTTCGAGATGGATACTGGGCTCTCTTCGCAGAGGATGACATTCGTGAAAACGAGTTTATTGCGGAGTATACTGGGATTCCCGTCAAGGGTAAGATGCCGAAGACCGAGGTACAACGAGAGTACGTCATGCGGGTGAAGGAACTGTCCCGTGGTGGTCGAGTAGTTCACATCGATGCAGAAAAATGTGGAAACCTTTCTAGGTTCGCGAACCACGCATGCTACCCAAATGCAAATGCCTACGAGTACAAGTCTGCTGAAGGACCACGCATCATTTTCGTCGCAGAAAAATTCATTGAAGCTGGAACTGAGATTACTGTGCGGTATGCACCTCCTGGCGAGCTGTGGTTCCGCTGCAAGTGTGGTCACCAGCAATGTCACGATAAAGGTAAATGGGACATACCTGTTCCAAAAGCGGAATCAAGCGACGAGGAGGAGGAGGACGAAGATCCCAGCTCAAGACAAGCACCGAACAGTCCAGACTCATCAAGCTCGGAAAGTTGTTCGGAATACTTTCCGTCGGACGCCGAGGAGTGATGACAAGCATCACAGACGAGAGTTTTTTTCTTCTTGCATTTTAGCCGGTAGTTCAGTCAATACAAGTCACATTCATGTTCACTTTGCTTTCTAACTCTTCGACACATTCTTGCGAAGGTGCGTTCATTGGGGGTTAGCTGTCATTAATTACGATTTTTGGAGAGATGAGCCTCATTTTTCGCAAAAATCAGAAGGCCATTGAACACTGAAACGTCTAAAAATGAGATTTTTCCGTGTAACCCTTCCAAAATCCCCTTCCCCGACGCGTGCGCGTGTGTTGCTGCGCGTGGACGACTTGGTGCGCGTGTGTGTTGCTGCGCGTGGTCGACTTGGTGCGCGTGTGTGTTGTTGCGCACGGACGACTTGGTGCGCGTGGACGATTTGCTGCGCACTGTCGACTTGGTGCGCGTGTGTGTTGTTGCGCACGGACGACTTGGTGCGCGTGGACGACTTGGTGCGCACTGTCGACTTGGTGCGCGTGTGTGTTGCTGCGCACGGACGACTTGGTGCGCGTGGACGACTTGGTGCGCACTGTCGACTTGGTGCGCGTGTGTGTTGTTGCGCACGGACGACTTGGTGCGCGTGGACGACTTGCTGCGCACTGTCGACTTGGTGCGCGTGTGTTGCTGCGCGTGGACGATTTGGTGCGCGTGGACGACTTGGTGCGCACTGTCGACTTGGTGCGCGTGTCTGTTGCTGCGCGTGGACGATTTGGTGCGCACGGACGACTTGGTGCGCACGGACGACTTGGTGCGCGTGTGTGCTGCGCACGGACGACTTGGTGCGCACGGACGACTTGGTGCGCACGGACGACTTGGTGCGCGTGTGTGTTGCTGCGCACGGACGACTTGGTGCGCGTGGACGATTTGCTGCGCACTGTCGACTTGGCGCGCACGGACGACTTGGTGCGCGTGTGTTGCTGCGCACGGACGACTTGGTGCGCGTGGACGACTTGGTGCGCACTGTCGACTTGGTGCGCGTGTGTGCTGCGCGTGGACGACTTGGTGCGCACGGACGACTTGGTGCGCACGGACGACTTGGTGCGCGTGTGTGTTGCTGCGCACGGACGACTTGGTGCGCGTGGACGATTTGCTGCGCACTGTCGACTTGGCGCGCACGGACGACTTGGTGCGCGTGTGTTGCTGCGCGTGGACGACTTGGTGCGCACGGACGACTTGGTGCGCACTGTCGACTTGGTGCGCGTGTGTGTTGCTGCGCGTGGACGACTTGGTGCGCACGGACGACTTGGTGCGCACGGACGACTTGGTGCGCGTGTGTTGCTGCGCGTGGACGATTTGCTGCGCACTGTCGACTTGGTGCGCGTGTGTTGCTGCGCGATGACGATTTGGTGCGCACGGACGACTTGGTGCGCACGGACGACTTGGTGCGCGTGTGTGTTGCTGCGCGTGGACGACTTGGTGCGCACTGTCGACTTGGTGCGCGTGTGTTGCTGCGCACGGACGACTTGGTGCGCACGGACGACTTGGTGCGCACGGACGACTTGGTGCGCACTGTCGACTTGGTGCGCGTGTGTGTTGTTGCGCACGGACGACTTGGTGCGCGTGGACGACTTGGTGCGCACTGTCGACTTGGTGCGCGTGTGTTGCTGCGCGTGGACGACTTGGTGCGCACGGACGACTTGGTGCGCGTGTGTGTTGCTGCGCACGGACGACTTGGTGCGCACTGTCGACTTGGTGCGCGTGTGTTGTTGCGCACGGACGACTTGGTGCGCGTGGACGACTTGGTGCGCACTGTCGACTTGGTGCGCGTGTGTGTTGCTGCGCGTGGACGACTTGGTGCGCACGGACGACTTGGTGCGCACTGTCGACTTGGTGCGCGTGTGTTGCTGCGCGTGGACGACTTGGTGCGCACGGACGACTTGGTGCGCACGGACGACTTGGTGCGCGTGTGTTGCTGCGCGTGGACGACTTGGTGCGCACGGACGACTTGGTGCGCACTGTCGACTTGGTGCGCGTGTGTGTTGCTGCGCGTGGACGACTTGGTGCGCACGGACGACTTGGTGCGCACGGACGACTTGGTGCGCGTGTGTGTTGCTGCGCGTGGACGATTGCTGCGCACTGTCGACTTGGTGCGCGTGTGTTGCTGCGCGATGACGATTTGGTGCGCACGGACGACTTGGTGCGCACGGACGACTTGGTGCGCGTGTGTGTTGCTGCGCGTGGACGACTTGGTGCGCACTGTCGACTTGGTGCGCGTGTGTGTTGCTGCGCACGGACGACTTGGTGCGCGTGGACGATTTGCTGCGCACTGTCGACTTGGCGCGCACGGACGACTTGGTGCGCGTGTGTGTTGCTGCGCACGGACGACTTGGTGCGCGTGGACGACTTGGTGCGCACTGTCGACTTGGTGCGCGTGTGTGTTGCTGCGCGTGGACGACTTGGTGCGCACGGACGACTTGGTGCGCGTGTGTGTTGCTGCGCACGGACGACTTGGTGCGCGTGGACGATTTGCTGCGCACTGTCGACTTGGCGCGCACGGACGACTTGGTGCGCGTGTGTTGCTGCGCGTGGACGACTTGGTGCGCACGGACGACTTGGTGCGCACTGTCGACTTGGTGCGCGTGTGTGTTGCTGCGCGTGGACGACTTGGTGCGCACGGACGACTTGGTGCGCACGGACGACTTGGTGCGCGTGTGTTGCTGCGCGTGGACGATTTGCTGCGCACTGTCGACTTGCGTGTGTGTTGCTGCGCGATGACGATTTGGTGCGCACGGACGACTTGGTGCGCACTGTCGACTTGGTGCGCGTGTGTGTTGCTGCGCGTGGACGACTTGGTGCGCACTGTCGACTTGGTGCGCGTGTGTTGCTGCGCACGGACGACTTGGTGCGCGTGGACGACTTGGTGCGCACGGACGACTTGGTGCGCACTGTCGACTTGGTGCGCGTGTGTTGCTGCGCGTGGACGACTTGGTGCGCACTGTCGACTTGGTGCGCGTGTGTTGCTGCGCACGGACGACTTGGTGCGCGTGGACGACTTGGTGCGCACGGACGACTTGGTGCGCACTGTCGACTTGGTGCGTGTGTGTTGTTGCGCACGGACGACTTGGTGCGCGTGGACGACTTGGTGCGCACTGTCGACTTGGTGCGCGTGTGTGTTGCTGCGCGTGGACGACTTGGTGCGCACGGACGACTTGGTGCGCGTGGACGACTTGGTGCGCACGGACGACTTGGTGCGCACTGTCGACTTGGTGCGCGTGTGTTGTTGCGCACGGACGACTTGGTGCGCGTGGACGACTTGGTGCGCGTGTGTGTTGCTGCGCGTGGACGACTTGGTGCGCACGGACGACTTGGTGCGCACTGTCGACTTGGTGCGCGTGTGTGTTGTTGCGCACGGACGACTTGGTGCGCGTGGACGACTTGGTGCGCACTGTCGACTTGGTGCGCGTGTGTTGCTGCGCGTGGACGACTTGGTGCGCACGGACGACTTGGTGCGCGTGGACGACTTGGTGCGCACGGACGACTTGGTGCGCACTGTCGACTTGGTGCGCGTGTGTGTTGTTGCGCACGGACGACTTGGTGCGCGTGGACGACTTGGTGCGCACTGTCGACTTGGTGCGCGTGTGTGTTGCTGCGCGTGGACGATTTGGTGCGCACGGACGACTTGGTGCGCACTGTCGACTTGGTGCGCGTGTGTGTTGCTGCGCACGGACGACTTGGTGCGCGTGGACGACTTGGTGCGCACTGTCGACTTGGTGCGCGTGTGTGTTGTTGCGCACGGACGACTTGGTGCGCACGGACGACTTGGTGCGCACGGACGACTTGGTGCGCGTGTGTGTTGTTGCGCACGGACGACTTGGTGCGCGTGTGTGTTGCTGCGCACGGACGACTTGGTGCGCGTGGACGACTTGGTGCGCACGGACGACTTGGTGCGCACTGTCGACTTGGTGCGCGTGTGTTGTTGCGCACGGACGACTTGGTGCGCGTGGACGACTTGGTGCGCACTGTCGACTTGGTGCGCGTGTGTTGCTGCGCGTGGACGACTTGGTGCGCACGGACGACTTGGTGCGCGTGGACGACTTGGTGCGCACGGACGACTTGGTGCGCACTGTCGACTTGGTGCGCGTGTGTTGTTGCGCACGGACGACTTGGTGCGCGTGGACGACTTGGTGCGCACTGTCGACTTGGTGCGCGTGTGTTGCTGCGCGTGGACGACTTGGTGCGCACGGACGACTTGGTGCGCACTGTCGACTTGGTGCGCGTGTGTTGTTGCGCACGGACGACTTGGTGCGCGTGGACGACTTGGTGCGCACTGTCGACTTGGTGCGCGTGTGTTGCTGCGCGTGGACGACTTGGTGCGCACGGACGACTTGGTGCGCACTGTCGTCTTGGTGCGCGTGTTGTTGCGCACGGACGACTTGGTGCGCGTGGACGATTGCTGCGCACTGTCGACTTGGTGCGCGTGTGTTGCTGCGCGTGGACGACTTGGTGCGCGTGGACGACTTGGTGCGCACTGTCGACTTGGTGCGCGTGTGTGTTGCTGCGCACGGACGACTTGGTGCGCGTGGACGATTTGCTGCGCACTGTCGACTTGGCGCGCACGGACGACTTGGTGCGCGTGTGTTGCTGCGCGTGGACGACTTGGTGCGCACGGACGACTTGGTGCGCACTGTCGACTTGGTGCGCGTGTGTGTTGCTGCGCGTGGACGACTTGGTGCGCACGGACGACTTGGTGCGCACTGTCGACTTGGTGCGCGTGTGTGTTGTTGCGCACGGACGACTTGGTGCGCACGGACGACTTGGTGCGCACTGTCGTCTTGGTGCGCGTGTGTTGTTGCGCACGGACGACTTGGTGCGCGTGGACGATTTGCTGCGCACTGTCGACTTGGTGCGCGTGTGTTGCTGCGCGTGGACGACTTGGTGCGCACGGACGACTTGGTGCGCACTGTCGACTTGGTGCGCGTGTGTGTTGCTGCGCGTGGACGACTTGGTGCGCACGGACGACTTGGTGCGCACTGTCGACTTGGTGCGCGTGTGTTGCTGCGCGTGGACGACTTGGTGCGCACGGACGACTTAGTGCGCACTGTCGACTTGGTGCGCGTGTGTTGCTGCGCACGGACGACTTGGTGCGCGTGGACGATTGCTGCGCACTGTCGACTTGGCGCGCACGGACGACTTGGTGCGCGTGTGTTGCTGCGCGTGGACGACTTGGTGCGCACGGACGACTTGGTGCGCGTGTGTTGTTGCGCACGGACGACTTGGTGCGCACTGTCGACTTGGTGCGCGTGTGTGTTGCTGCGCGTGGACGACTTGGTGCGCGTGTGTGTTGCTGCGCGTGGACGACTTGGTGCGCACGGACGACTTGGTGCGCACTGTCGACTTGGTGCGCGTGTGTGTTGCTGCGCGTGGACGACTTGGTGCGCACGGACGACTTGGTGCGCGTGTGTGTTGCGCACGGACGACTTGGTGCGCACTGTCGACTTGGTGCGCGTGTGTTGTTGCGCACGGACGACTTGGTGCGCACGGACGACTTGGTGCGCGTGTGTGTTGTTGCGCACGGACGACTTGGTGCGCACGGACGACTTGGTGCGCGTGTGTGTTGCTGCGCACGGACGACTTGGTGCGCACGGACGATTTGGTGCGCACTGTCGACTTGGTGCGCGTGTGTGTTGCTGCGCGTGGACGACTTGGTGCGCACGGACGATTTGGTGCGCACTGTCGACTTGGTGCGCGTGTGTTGCTGCGCGTGGACGACTTGGTGCGCACGGACGACTTGGTGCGCACTGTCGACTTGGTGCGCGTGTGTTGCTGCGCGTGGACGACTTGGTGCGCACGGACGACTTGGTGCGCACTGTCGACTTGGTGCGCGTGTGTGTTGTGCGCACGGACGACTTGGTGCGCGTGGACGACTTGGTGCGCACTGTCGACTTGGTGCGCGTGTGTGTTGCTGCGCGTGGACGACTTGGTGCGCGTGGACGACTTAGTGCGCACTGTCGACTTGGTGCGCGTGTGTTGCTGCGCGTGGACGACTTGGTGCGCACGGACGACTTGGTGCGCACTGTCGACTTGGTGCGCGTGTGTGTTGCTGCGCGTGGACGACTTGGTGCGCACGGACGACTTGGTGCGCACGGACGATTTGGTGCGCACTGTCGACTTGGTGCGCGTGTGTGTTGCTGCGCGTGGACGACTTGGTGCGCACGGACGACTTGGTGCGCACTGTCGACTTGGTGCGCGTGTGTGTTGCGCACGGACGACTTGGTGCGCGTGTGTGTTGCTGCGCACTGTCGACTTGGTGCGCGTGTGTTGCTGCGCGTGGACGAGTTGGTGCGCGTGGACGACTTGGTGCGCGTGTGTGTTGCTGCGCACGGACGACTTGGTGCGCGTGTGTGTTGTTGCGCACGGACGACTTGGTGCGCACGGACGACTTGGTGCGCGTGTGTGTTGCTGCGCACGGACGACTTGGTGCGCACGGACGATTTGCTGCGCACTGTCGACTTGGTGCGCGTGTGTGTTGCTGCGCGTGGACGACTTGGTGCGCACGGACGACTTGGTGCGCACTGTCGACTTGGTGCGCGTGTGTGTTTTGCGCACGGACGACTTGGTGCGCACGGACGACTTGGTGCGCGTGTGTTGCTGCGCACGGACGACTTGGTGCGCGTGTGTGTTGTTGCGCACGGACGACTTGGTGCGCACGGACGACTTGGTGCGCGTGTGTGTTGCTGCACGGACGACTTGGTGCGCACGGACGATTTGCTGCGCACTGTCGACTTGGTGCGCGTGTGTGTTGCTGCGCGTGGACGACTTGGTGCGCACGGACGACTTGGTGCGCACTGTCGACTTGGTGCGCGTGTGCACGGACGACTTGGTGCGCACGGACGACTTGGTGCGCGTGTGTGTTGCTGCGCACGGACGACTTGGTGCGCGTGTGTTGTTGCGCACGGACGACTTGTTCGGACGACTTGGTGCGCGTGTGTGTTGCTGCGCACGGACGACTTGGTGCGCACGGACGATTTGCTGCGCACTGTCGACTTGGTGCGTGTGTTGCTGCGCGTGGACGACTTGGTGCGCACGGACGACTTGGTGCGCACTGTCGACTTGGTGCGCGTGTGTGTTGCGCTCGGACGACTTGGTGCGCACGGACGACTTGGTGCGCACTGTCGACTTGGTGCGCGTGTGTTGCTGCGCACGGACGACTTGGTGCGCGT
>JAAVTG010000813.1:0-22090 GCA_011947345.1 Phytophthora quininea | reverse complement strand
CGGCGGCACGTACTCCGTCGAGTGGCTGCAGTTTCAGACCGAGTGTCACTGAGTGTCCCGGACACCGAGCGTTTGAGGTCTGTTAATTGTGCGGTGAAACGTACTCCACTGAGCTTCGTCGGTCGTGGACCGAGCGAGTCGCTGGGTGTCCGAAGTGACACTGGGCCTTCAGGAAGGTCGTTACGTCGACTGCGGCGAGTGCCGCCCGCGATCAAAGATCTCACGACGCTTCGCGTGGCGCCCCTCGGGCGAATCCACCCATTCGAGAGGCGCCGAGGGCGCAGTGATCCCCGTCCCCGTCTGGACGTGCCTCGGCGAGGCGGAGGCGTCGGAAAGCGCGGCGCGCGCGACACAAGGTGTCTGTAGCGCCAAGGGCGTCGACCGCGCCTAGCAGTGCTCAGCGGTCGGGCTGTGAGCAGCTCTACACTCTCGTCGACGGAGTGACGGGTGCGATCGAAGGAGGCATGCGCCTCGATGACCTGCCAAGTGTTGGCGAGCTCTTAGAGCTGGACGAGATGTCCGTCGCCGAGTTTGGGGCGGCGCTGAAGGACGGCGAGCTTGCCGAAGTGGTCATCATTCGACCCGAAGACGAGTTGAACTCGTCGTCCCTCGCGGACGAGTCGGTCTTGGTCGAGACCAAGAAAGCATTGAATGCGCGGAGTGGGTCAGCGATCCTGAAGGACCCGACTGACCCCTTCTATTATTTGCTTAAGGAGTATGGAGACATTGTCTCGAAGGAGCCACCTAGCGGCCCCCTCCTGACCGAGGGGTCCGTCATAAATTGACCTGGTTCCCGGAACGGAGTACTGCGTCACACGCCAGTGGGCCTTGCCGAAGGAGCAGTGCGACGTCATTGACGCCTTCTTCCGTGCTAAGCACGCGACAGGGCTTGTGCGTGAGAGCAAGTCTCCGCACTCCACGCCGATGTTCTGAGTCAGAAAACCTAACGGCAAGTGGCGCATCGTTCATGCTTTCAATAAGCTGAACGCTGCCACGATCCCGGCGCAGACGCCGATTCCTAGAAAGGATGTTCTTCAGAACAACTTGGTTGGTTGTACCATGTATAGAGCGCTCGACTTAGTCGATGGCTATTACCAACTTCTCATGCGAGCGGGCGATGTGCCGCTGACAGCGGTGAGCACCCCGAGCGGCATGCTCTAGGAGTGGCTCGTTATGCCCCAAGGGCTGTCGAACGCGCCGGCGACATTCAATCGTCTCGTGACGCAGTTGTTCCGGCCTCATCGGGCGTATGCACAGACATACTTCGACGACATCTTCGTCCACAGTCGTGCTGAGCACGGGAAGACTGACGTCGAGATGCACGTGGAGCATCTGCGAGCGGTGCTCGAGTGCATGCGCACGAATAAGCTGTACGCCAACGCAGACAAGTGTGTCTTTGGTGCCGAGGAGATTCCCTTCCTCGGCTGCTTCATTGGGAAGCGTGGCTTGCGGGCAGATCCTGCCAAGGTGAAGGCCATTGTTGACTGGCCGGTTCCTTGAACCAGAAGGACCTTCGCAAGTGGCTTGGCCTCGCCATTTTCTTGCACAAGTTCAGCGAAAATTACGCTGAGCTGGCTAGGCCATTGTCCAATCTCCTTAAGAAGGATACGGACTGGTGTTGGCATGCCGAGCACGAGGCTGCGTTTGCGCAGATCAAGGAGAGCCTCCTGCAGGCGCCGATACTGGCGCTGCCGGACCCCGATCGTCCGTTTAGCGTCGTCTGTGACGCTTCCGATTTTGCCATAGGCTGCTCTTTGCTTCAAGTTGACGCCGAGGGGCGTGAACGTGTGATCGCGTTTGAGTCTCGCCAGCTTAAAGCTGCGGAGAAGAACTACCCAGTTCACGACAAGGAGCTACTTGCAATGAAGTACGCTCTCGCCAAATTCAGGGTGCATCTGCTCGGCTCTAAGCCATTCGTGATCTTCACGGATCATGCGTCGCTACACACTGCGACACAGTCGCCTCACCTCTCGCAGAGGATGGCCTGATGGCTCTCCTTCTTCGCGGAGTACAACTTCGAGGTGAAGAACAAGCCTGGCAGGCAAAATGTCCTGGCCAATGCGCTGTCGCGCCGACTGGACTATGAGCTTTCTCATGTCACGATGGTGACGTCGTCGGTGACAGATTTGATCCGAGCAGCGTATGCACAGGACGAGTCCTGTGTCGCATTGCTGCGCATTCTGGGGAGTGAGGAGTTTAAAGACTCGAAGACAGAACTGTCTGGGCGCTTGCGCGCGTGCCGCATCGCTACGCCTGCGATGGCGGCCTGCTGTACTACAGCACGGGTCCCGATAACCCTCCACGTGTGGGTGTGCCTCATGATGAGGAACGGATACTCTACGAGGTTCACGACGCTCCCACGAGCGGCCATCTTGGTCGCGAGAAGACCTATAGCTCAGTGAGCTCCATGTACTGGTGGCCCAAGCTGTACAAGTGGGTCCGCACGTGCGAGACGTGTCAACGGGTAAAACCCTCGCCGGATGCAGCGGCGCCGCTGGAGAGCTTGCCTGTATCCAGTGGGTGTTGGCAGTCCATGAGTATGGACTTTGTGTTTGGCCTGCCGAAGGACTCGGCAGGCAACACGGGTATTGTGGTCTTTGTTGACCGATTGAGCAAGATGGCTCACTTAGTGGCGGTGCCGGACTCCATTGATGGGGAGAGTACAGCCTCGCTGTTCATCGATCGCGTCGTTCGGCAGCATGGGCTGCCGGAGACGATCGTCTCGGATCGAGATCCGCGCTTCACGGGGAAGTTTTGGACGTCCGTCTTTGGGTGCTAGACACACGACTGGACATGCCCACGGCGGACCATCTGCAGACCCACGGTCAGACCGAACGCGTCAATCGCATCGTCAAGGACGTCTTGCGCAGCGTGTGCGCTGAAACTCCTAAGCGGTGGAGCGCCATGCTCCCGCTTGTCGAGTTTGCATTGAACAATGCCGTGCATGCCTCTTCAGGATTCACTCCGTTCTACGTGAACGGCTTAGCGCACCCGTGCGTCACCCTTTCCCCGCCACTTCGTGGCCACGGGCTTGGTGGGGAGGGATAGCTCCCGAGCTTGCTGATGTCAGCCCTCTTGCGGTACGCAAGCAAGTCGATGACTTCCTCTCGACGAGGTTGAGCGTCTTACGCAGTGTGCGCGGCGCGATGGCTGAAAGCCAAGATGTTCAAAAGGAACACGCCGATGCTAACGGCAAAGGCAACGTGTGGGAGTTACAGGCAATTGCTCGTGGAGCTGCATCGCCGACATCGGCACCTGCTGGAAGGCAGACGGACCGCCGTCCACCCCAGCTCTTCTCGATGATAATGAAGAGCTCCACTATCATGTGGAACAACTTCTTGCGCGACGTCGTCGCAGAGGACGTATCCAGTACTTCGTGAAGTGGCGTGGGTATCCACATTCACAGAACTCATGGGAGTTGACGTTCCCCTCCGGCAATTTGATCGCTGCGTCGAGAGGGAAATCATCGAGTTAGTAGCAGTGGGTTAGTTGTTAGATCACGTGAAGCTCACGCAAGCGATCGAGAGTTGAACCCTTCTGTCGGCACGAATTGTAATTTATATTTTTCCTGCCTGACGCTGTCCGCAGGTTGCCCAGGTGTATGGGGTTGTGGAGCCGACGCTACACTCTCACTCACTCACTCACTCACTCACTCACTCACTCACTCACACACACACACACACACACACTGAATACAAACATCTGCACGCGTCAAATACTAAGAAAAGCATTTGTCAACGTCACGCTGTGGGAGTGGAAAAGACGTCTGTACATAATGTTGTTGGTGTAGACACCATCTAGTTCTTACAATTAATGCCTTGAAATTCTCCCGCGAGGTAACTCTAGATAGAGCCACGTATAACTAACCATGGGAATAGCACGGCATCGACAGTAAAGGACCAAGTTCTGAGATTCTGTCCCTTTGCTTGTCAGCGCAAAAGCTGGTTGTGCAGGAAACTCCTTGCGTCGTAGCTGGAAGGAAAGTCGCGGATTTTGGCGCCACAGATGAACATGATCCGCACGTTGCCCTTGGCGCTCTCCAGTTATGATAGTCGCGTGAATCATATGCGGTTTAAGCTCCACTACGCAGCAGTCGTGTACCATTACAGAGTCCCAAGTCTGGATTTAAGTTCCTCGTCGGCATGATAGGGGTGCCCTTCTTGAGGATCAGCTTGTGCGGCATGATACCGTTGAGATTCACCGAATGTAAGAGCTCGGACTTAAAAACTTCCACATAATCCATTCGTGCGCCGTATGGGGAGCCGCTCTGCGACCGCTTAGTTTATCCATTGTATTTGTCATCGTCAAAATAGTGCGATTCGCGAAGTACTCATCTGTAGTCATGTTTGGGTCGTTGATATCATCGTACATAGACTAATTATGAATCTGCTCTGGTCAGACTATATCTCAGTAAGATATCCCAACAAGAAATAGAGACTACTGCAACTCTGATAACACGGAACGTGCGCGCAAAACTGCACGGTGCGGGAATCGAACCCACGTCCTACGTCTTCTCACACTAGGCATCGACCACTGAGCCAGATGACTTTCGTCGAAGTCTTACCCTGGTCACATAATCTTATATCTTATATCCAACATGCAACCATATGCAATCTTAGCGCGACATTTGAGGACGCAAGCGCGTGGCAACATATCTGCCAACGCTCGCTACCACAATTTCACCCTCATTTTCGAAGATGACACGCCGTGGTCGACCGAAACGCGTACAGAGGGCAAGAGGTGACAACGGGCGATTCGTCCAAACAACGCTGCGCGTGTGCTGCGCGTGGTCGACTTGGTGCGCGTGTGTGTTGTTGCGCACGGACGACTTGGTGCGCGTGGACGACTTGGAGCGCACTGTCGATTTGGTGCGCGTGTGTGTTGCTGCGCGTGGACGACTTGGTGCGCACGGACGACTTGGTGCGCACTGTCGACCGCGCGTGTGTTGCTGCGCGTGGACGACTTGGTGCGCGTGTGTGTTGCTGCGTGTGGACGACTTGGTGCGCGTGTGTGTTTCTGTCCCTTTGCTTGTCAGCGCAAAAGCTGGTTGTGCAGGAAACTCCTTGCGTCGTAGCTGGAAGGGAAAGTCGCGGATTTTGGCGCCACAGATGAACATGATCCGCACGTTGCCCTTGGCGCTCTCCAGTTATGATAGTCGCGTGAATCATATGCGGTTTAAGCTCCACTACGCAGCAGTCGTGTACCATTACAGAGTCCCAAGTCTGGATTTAAGTTCCTCGTCGGCATGATAGGGGTGCCCTTCTTGAGGATCAGCTTGTGCGGCATGATACCGTTGAGATTCACCGAATGTAAGAGCTCGGACTTAAAAACTTCCACATAATCCATTCGTGCGCCGTATGGGGAGCCGCTCTGCGACCGCTTAGTTTATCCATTGTATTTGTCATCGTCAAAATAGTGCGATTCGCGAAGTACTCATCTGTAGTCATGTTTGGGTCGTTGATATCATCGTACATAGACTAATTATGAATCTGCTCTGGTCAGACTATATCTCAGTAAGATATCCCAACAAGAAATAGAGACTACTGCAACTCTGATAACACGGAACGTGCGCGCAAAACTGCACGGTGCGGGAATCGAACCCACGTCCTACGTCTTCTCACACTAGGCATCGACCACTGAGCCAGATGACTTTCGTCGAAGTCTTACCCTGGTCACATAATCTTATATCTTATATCCAACATGCAACCATATGCAATCTTAGCGCGACATTTGAGGACGCAAGCGCGTGGCAACATATCTGCCAACGCTCGCTACCACAATTTCACCTCATTTTCGAAGATGACACGCCGTGGTCGACCGAAACGCGTACAGAGGGCAAGAGGTGACAACGGGCGATTCGTCCAAACAACGCTGCTGCAGACAACGCCGCCGCAGACAACGCCACCAACGCAGCAGCAGGAAGTGCCGCAGCAGACGCAGCAGCAGGCAGCGCCGCAGACAACGCAGCAGACAACATGGCCAACACGTTCTGAGCTCGACAAAAAAGCAAGAAGCAAAAGAAAAGCAACAATCCATGGCCCACGCCACGGAATCGACAGCATCGATTCAACCATCTCCGTTCTCCGTACGTCATCGCAGGGCAGCTCCGAAATGCGGGTGGCGTCATGACGACTGACGCGAGTGCAAGTGAGCCTACGACGATGACCTACGACGAGGGCGATGCAAGAGGCAGCGGGACGGTGTCGACTGGTTTGGTGCCAAGTGGATTGCAAGATGATTCGATTGGTGACATTGATGTTGTGGAGACATGGCCTGACAGCGTCAAACTTATCGACGAGGTCCCGTACTCGGATTTTGGCATCGTCTTCGAGACTTCAACATATTCAACGCGTTGCGAATGCCGCAGCAAGAACTACGTTGAATGTGCGTACTCACGATGCAGAAACGCTTCCGAAATGTACGTGTGCAACGCTGAAAACTGCTCCATCGGACCGGGCTGCAAGAATGACCTGTTGTTCAAGAAGTGTGCTGTCCGGAAACTTCGAGATGGATACTGGGCTCTCTTCGCAGAGGATGACATTCGTGAAAACGAGTTTATTGCGGAGTATACTGGGATTCCCGTCAAGGGTAAGATGCCGAAGACCGAGGTACAACGAGAGTACGTCATGCGGGTGAAGGAACTGTCCCGTGGTGGTCGAGTAGTTCACATCGATGCAGAAAAATGTGGAAACCTTTCTAGGTTCGCGAACCACGCATGCTACCCAAATGCAAATGCCTACGAGTACAAGTCTGCTGAAGGACCACGCATCATTTTCGTCGCAGAAAAATTCATTGAAGCTGGAACTGAGATTACTGTGCGGTATGCACCTCCTGGCGAGCTGTGGTTCCGCTGCAAGTGTGGTCACCAGCAATGTCACGATAAAGGTAAATGGGACATACCTGTTCCAAAAGCGGAATCAAGCGACGAGGAGGAGGAGGACGAAGATCCCAGCTCAAGACAAGCACCGAACAGTCCAGACTCATCAAGCTCGGAAAGTTGTTCGGAATACTTTCCGTCGGACGCCGAGGAGTGATGACAAGCATCACAGACGAGAGTTTTTTCTTCTTGCATTTTAGCCGGTAGTTCAGTCAATACAAGTCACATTCATGTTCACTTTGCTTTCTAACTCTTCGACACATTCTTGCGAAGGTGCGTTCATTGGGGGTTAGCTGTCATTAATTACGATTTTTTGAGAGATGAGCCTCATTTTTCGCAAAAATCAGAAGGCCATTGAACACTGAAACGTCTAAAAATGAGATTTTTCCGTGTAACCCTTCCAAAATCCCCCTTCCCCGACGCGTGCGCGTGTGTGTTGCTGCGCGTGGACGACTTGGTGCGCGTGTGTGTTGCTGCGCGTGGTCGACTTGGTGCGCGTGTGTGTTGTTGCGCACGGACGACTTGGTGCGCGTGGACGATTTGCTGCGCACTGTCGACTTGGTGCGCGTGTGTTGTTGCGCACGGACGACTTGGTGCGCGTGGACGACTTGGTGCGCACTGTCGACTTGGTGCGCGTGTGTGTTGCTGCGCACGGACGACTTGGTGCGCGTGGACGACTTGGTGCGCACTGTCGACTTGGTGCGCGTGTGTGTTGTTGCGCACGGACGACTTGGTGCGCGTGGACGACTTGCTGCGCACTGTCGACTTGGTGCGCGTGTGTGTTGCTGCGCGTGGACGATTTGGTGCGCGTGGACGACTTGGTGCGCACTGTCGACTTGGTGCGCGTGTCTGTTGCTGCGCGTGGACGATTGGTGCGCACGGACGACTTGGTGCGCACGGACGACTTGGTGCGCGTGTGTGCTGCGCACGGACGACTTGGTGCGCACGGACGACTTGGTGCGCACGGACGACTTGGTGCGCGTGTGTTGCTGCGCACGGACGACTTGGTGCGCGTGGACGATTTGCTGCGCACTGTCGACTTGGCGCGCACGGACGACTTGGTGCGCGTGTGTGTTGCTGCGCACGGACGACTTGGTGCGCGTGGACGACTTGGTGCGCACTGTCGACTTGGTGCGTGTGTGTTGCTGCGCGTGGACGACTTGGTGCGCACGGACGACTTGGTGCGCACGGACGACTTGGTGCGCGTGTGTGTTGCTGCGCACGGACGACTTGGTGCGCGTGGACGATTTGCTGCGCACTGTCGACTTGGCGCGCACGGACGACTTGGTGCGCGTGTGTTGCTGCGCGTGGACGACTTGGTGCGCACGGACGACTTGGTGCGCACTGTCGACTTGGTGCGCGTGTGTTGCTGCGCGTGGACGACTTGGTGCGCACGGACGACTTGGTGCGCACGGACGACTTGGTGCGCGTGTGTGTTGCTGCGCGTGGACGATTTGCTGCGCACTGTCGACTTGGTGCGCGTGTGTTGCTGCGCGATGACGATTTGGTGCGCACGGACGACTTGGTGCGCACGGACGACTTGGTGCGCGTGTGTGTTGCTGCGCGTGGACGACTTGGTGCGCACTGTCGACTTGGTGCGCGTGTGTGTTGCTGCGCACGGACGACTTGGTGCGCACGGACGACTTGGTGCGCACGGACGACTTGGTGCGCACTGTCGACTTGGTGCGCGTGTGTGTTGTTGCGCACGGACGACTTGGTGCGCGTGGACGACTTGGTGCGCACTGTCGACTTGGTGCGCGTGTGTTGCTGCGCGTGGACGACTTGGTGCGCACGGACGACTTGGTGCGCGTGTGTGTTGCTGCGCACGGACGACTTGGTGCGCACTGTCGACTTGGTGCGCGTGTGTGTTGTTGCGCACGGACGACTTGGTGCGCGTGGACGACTTGGTGCGCACTGTCGACTTGGTGCGCGTGTGTTGCTGCGCGTGGACGACTTGGTGCGCACGGACGACTTGGTGCGCACTGTCGACTTGGTGCGCGTGTGTTGCTGCGCGTGGACGACTTGGTGCGCACGGACGACTTGGTGCGCACGGACGACTTGGTGCGCGTGTGTGTTGCTGCGCGTGGACGACTTGGTGCGCACGGACGACTTGGTGCGCACTGTCGACTTGGTGCGCGTGTGTGTTGCTGCGCGTGGACGACTTGGTGCGCACGGACGACTTGGTGCGCACGGACGACTTGGTGCGCGTGTGTGTTGCTGCGCGTGGACGATTTGCTGCGCACTGTCGACTTGGTGCGCGTGTGTTGCTGCGCGATGACGATTTGGTGCGCACGGACGACTTGGTGCGCACGGACGACTTGGTGCGCGTGTGTGTTGCTGCGCGTGGACGACTTGGTGCGCACTGTCGACTTGGTGCGCGTGTGTGTTGCTGCGCACGGACGACTTGGTGCGCGTGGACGATTTGCTGCGCACTGTCGACTTGGCGCGCACGGACGACTTGGTGCGCGTGTGTTGCTGCGCACGGACGACTTGGTGCGCGTGGACGACTTGGTGCGCACTGTCGACTTGGTGCGCGTGTGTTGCTGCGCGTGGACGACTTGGTGCGCACGGACGACTTGGTGCGCGTGTGTTGCTGCGCACGGACGACTTGGTGCGCGTGGACGATTTGCTGCGCACTGTCGACTTGGCGCGCACGGACGACTTGGTGCGCGTGTGTGTTGCTGCGCGTGGACGACTTGGTGCGCACGGACGACTTGGTGCGCACTGTCGACTTGGTGCGCGTGTGTTGCTGCGCGTGGACGACTTGGTGCGCACGGACGACTTGGTGCGCACGGACGACTTGGTGCGCGTGTGTTGCTGCGCGTGGACGATTTGCTGCGCACTGTCGACTTGGTGCGCGTGTGTGTTGCTGCGCGATGACGATTTGGTGCGCACGGACGACTTGGTGCGCACTGTCGACTTGGTGCGCGTGTGTTGCTGCGCGTGGACGACTTGGTGCGCACTGTCGACTTGGTGCGCGTGTGTGTTGCTGCGCACGGACGACTTGGTGCGCGTGGACGACTTGGTGCGCACGGACGACTTGGTGCGCACTGTCGACTTGGTGCGCGTGTGTGTTGCTGCGCGTGGACGACTTGGTGCGCACTGTCGACTTGGTGCGCGTGTGTGTTGCTGCGCACGGACGACTTGGTGCGCGTGGACGACTTGGTGCGCACGGACGACTTGGTGCGCACTGTCGACTTGGTGCGCGTGTGTTGTTGCGCACGGACGACTTGGTGCGCGTGGACGACTTGGTGCGCACTGTCGACTTGGTGCGCGTGTGTTGCTGCGCGTGGACGACTTGGTGCGCACGGACGACTTGGTGCGCGTGGACGACTTGGTGCGCACGGACGACTTGGTGCGCACTGTCGACTTGGTGCGCGTGTGTTGTTGCGCACGGACGACTTGGTGCGCGTGGACGACTTGGTGCGCGTGTGTGTTGCTGCGCGTGGACGACTTGGTGCGCACGGACGACTTGGTGCGCACTGTCGACTTGGTGCGCGTGTGTGTTGTTGCGCACGGACGACTTGGTGCGCGTGGACGACTTGGTGCGCACTGTCGACTTGGTGCGCGTGTGTTGCTGCGCGTGGACGACTTGGTGCGCACGGACGACTTGGTGCGCGTGGACGACTTGGTGCGCACGGACGACTTGGTGCGCACTGTCGACTTGGTGCGCGTGTGTGTTGTTGCGCACGGACGACTTGGTGCGCGTGGACGACTTGGTGCGCACTGTCGACTTGGTGCGCGTGTGTGCTGCGCGTGGACGATTTGGTGCGCACGGACGACTTGGTGCGCACTGTCGACTTGCGCGTGTGTGTTGCTGCGCACGGACGACTTGGTGCGCGTGGACGACTTGGTGCGCACTGTCGACTTGGTGCGCGTGTGTGTTGTTGCGCACGGACGACTTGGTGCGCACGGACGACTTGGTGCGCACGGACGACTTGGTGCGCGTGTGTGTTGTTGCGCACGGACGACTTGGTGCGCGTGTGTGTTGCTGCGCACGGACGACTTGGTGCGCGTGGACGACTTGGTGCGCACGGACGACTTGGTGCGCACTGTCGACTTGGTGCGCGTGTGTGTTGCGCACGGACGACTTGGTGCGCGTGGACGACTTGGTGCGCACTGTCGACTTGGTGCGCGTGTGTTGCTGCGCGTGGACGACTTGGTGCGCACGGACGACTTGGTGCGCGTGGACGACTTGGTGCGCACGGACGACTTGGTGCGCACTGTCGACTTGGTGCGCGTGTGTGTTGTTGCGCACGGACGACTTGGTGCGCGTGGACGACTTGGTGCGCACTGTCGACTTGGTGCGCGTGTGTGTTGCTGCGCGTGGACGACTTGGTGCGCACGGACGACTTGGTGCGCACTGTCGACTTGGTGCGCGTGTGTGTTGTTGCGCACGGACGACTTGGTGCGCGTGGACGACTTGGTGCGCACTGTCGACTTGGTGCGCGTGTGTGTTGCTGCGCGTGGACGACTTGGTGCGCACGGACGACTTGGTGCGCACTGTCGTCTTGGTGCGCGTGTGTGTTGTTGCGCACGGACGACTTGGTGCGCGTGGACGATTTGCTGCGCACTGTCGACTTGGTGCGCGTGTGTGTTGCTGCGCGTGGACGACTTGGTGCGCGTGGACGACTTGGTGCGCACTGTCGACTTGGTGCGCGTGTTGCTGCGCACGGACGACTTGGTGCGCGTGGACGATTTGCTGCGCACTGTCGACTTGGCGCGCACGGACGACTTGGTGCGCGTGTGTGTTGCTGCGCGTGGACGACTTGGTGCGCACGGACGACTTGGTGCGCACTGTCGACTTGGTGCGCGTGTGTGTTGCTGCGCGTGGACGACTTGGTGCGCACGGACGACTTGGTGCGCACTGTCGACTTGGTGCGCGTGTGTTGTTGCGCACGGACGACTTGGTGCGCACGGACGACTTGGTGCGCACTGTCGTCTTGGTGCGCGTGTGTTGTTGCGCACGGACGACTTGGTGCGCGTGGACGATTTGCTGCGCACTGTCGACTTGGTGCGCGTGTGTGCTGCGCGTGGACGACTTGGTGCGCACGGACGACTTGGTGCGCACTGTCGACTTGGTGCGCGTGTGTGTTGCTGCGCGTGGACGACTTGGTGCGCACGGACGACTTGGTGCGCACTGTCGACTTGGTGCGCGTGTGTTGCTGCGCGTGGACGACTTGGTGCGCACGGACGACTTGGTGCGCACTGTCGACTTGGTGCGCGTGTGTGTTGCTGCGCACGGACGACTTGGTGCGCGTGGACGATTTGCTGCGCACTGTCGACTTGGCGCGCACGGACGACTTGGTGCGCGTGTGTTGCTGCGCGTGGACGACTTGGTGCGCACGGACGACTTGGTGCGCGTGTGTGTTGTTGCGCACGGACGACTTGGTGCGCACTGTCGACTTGGTGCGCGTGTGTGTTGCTGCGCGTGGACGACTTGGTGCGCGTGTGTGTTGCTGCGCGTGGACGACTTGGTGCGCACGGACGACTTGGTGCGCACTGTCGACTTGGTGCGCGTGTGTGTTGCTGCGCGTGGACGACTTGGTGCGCACGGACGACTTGGTGCGCGTGTGTGTTGTTGCGCACGGACGACTTGGTGCGCACTGTCGACTTGGTGCGCGTGTGTGTTGTTGCGCACGGACGACTTGGTGCGCACGGACGACTTGGTGCGCGTGTGTGTTGTTGCGCACGGACGACTTGGTGCGCACGGACGACTTGGTGCGCGTGTGTTGCTGCGCACGGACGACTTGGTGCGCACGGACGATTTGGTGCGCACTGTCGACTTGGTGCGCGTGTGTTGCTGCGCGTGGACGACTTGGTGCGCACGGACGATTTGGTGCGCACTGTCGACTTGGTGCGCGTGTGTGTTGCTGCGCGTGGACGACTTGGTGCGCACGGACGACTTGGTGCGCACTGTCGACTTGGTGCGCGTGTGTTGCTGCGCGTGGACGACTTGGTGCGCACGGACGACTTGGTGCGCACTGTCGACTTGGTGCGCGTGTGTGTTGTTGCGCACGGACGACTTGGTGCGCGTGGACGACTTAGTGCGCACTGTCGACTTGGTGCGCGTGTGTGTTGCTGCGCGTGGACGACTTGGTGCGCGTGGACGACTTAGTGCGCACTGTCGACTTGGTGCGCGTGTGTGTTGCTGCGCGTGGACGACTTGGTGCGCACGGACGACTTGGTGCGCACTGTCGACTTGGTGCGCGTGTGTTGCTGCGCGTGGACGACTTGGTGCGCACGGACGACTTGGTGCGCACGGACGATTTGGTGCGCACTGTCGACTTGGTGCGCGTGTGTGTTGCTGCGCGTGGACGACTTGGTGCGCACGGACGACTTGGTGCGCACTGTCGACTTGGTGCGCGTGTGTTGTTGCGCACGGACGACTTGGTGCGCGTGTGTGTTGCTGCGCACTGTCGACTTGGTGCGCGTGTGTGTTGCTGCGCGTGGACGAGTTGGTGCGCGTGGACGACTTGGTGCGCGTGTGTGTTGCTGCGCACGGACGACTGGTGCGCGTGTGTGTTGTTGCGCACGGACGACTTGGTGCGCACGGACGACTTGGTGCGCGTGTGTGTTGCTGCGCACGGACGACTTGGTGCGCACGGACGATTTGCTGCGCACTGTCGACTTGGTGCGCGTGTGTGTTGCTGCGCGTGGACGACTTGGTGCGCACGGACGACTTGGTGCGCACTGTCGACTTGGTGCGCGTGTGTGTTGTTGCGCACGGACGACTTGGTGCGCACGGACGACTTGGTGCGCGTGTGTGTTGCTGCGCACGGACGACTTGGTGCGCGTGTGTGTTGTTGCGCACGGACGACTTGGTGCGCACGGACGACTTGGTGCGCGTGTGTGTTGCTGCGCACGGACGACTTGGTGCGCACGGACGATTTGCTGCGCACTGTCGACTTGGTGCGCGTGTGTGCTGCGCGTGGACGACTTGGTGCGCACGGACGACTTGGTGCGCACTGTCGACTTGGTGCGCGTGTGTTGTTGCGCACGGACGACTTGGTGCGCACGGACGACTTGGTGCGCGTGTGTGTTGCTGCGCACGGACGACTTGGTGCGCGTGTGTGTTGTTGCGCACGGACGACTTGGTGCGCACGGACGACTTGGTGCGCGTGTGTTGCTGCGCACGGACGACTTGGTGCGCACGGACGATTTGCTGCGCACTGTCGACTTGGTGCGCGTGTGTGTTGCTGCGCGTGGACGACTTGGTGCGCACGGACGACTTGGTGCGCACTGTCGACTTGGTGCGCGTGTGTTGTTGCGCACGGACGACTTGGTGCGCACGGACGACTTAGTGCGCACTGTCGACTTGGTGCGCGTGTGTTGCTGCGCACGGACGACTTGGTGCGCGTGTGTGTTGTTGCGCACGGACGACTTGGTGCGCACGGACGATTTGGTGCGCACTGTCGACTTGGTGCGCGTGTGTTGCTGCGCGTGGACGACTTGGTGCGCACGGACGACTTGGTGCGCGTGTGTGTTGCTGCGCACGGACGACTTGGTGCGCGTGTGTGTTGTTGCGCACGGACGACTTGGTGCGCACGGACGACTTGGTGCGCGTGTGTGTTGCTGCGCACGGACGACTTGGTGCGCACGGACGATTTGCTGCGCACTGTCGACTTGGTGCGCACGGACGACTTGGTGCGCACGGACGACTTGGTGCGCACTGTCGACTTGGTGCGTGGACGACTTGCTGCGCACGGACGACTTGGTGCGCGTGTGTGTTGCTGCGCGTGGACGACTTGGTGCGCACGGACGACTTGGTGCGCACTGTCGACTTGGTGCGCGTGTGTTGTTGCGCACGGACGACTTGGTGCGCGTGGACGACTTAGTGCGCACTGTCGACTTGGTGCGCGTGTGTTGCTGCGCACGGACGATTTGGTGCGCACTGTCGACTTGGTGCGCGTGTGTGTTGCTGCGCGTGGACGACTTGGTGCGCACGGACGACTTGGTGCGCACTGTCGACTTGGTGCGCGTGTGTGCTGCGCGTGGACGACTTGGTGCGCACGGACGACTTGGTGCGCACTGTCGACTTGGTGCGCGTGTGTTGCTGCGCACGGACGACTTGGTGCGCGTGGACGATTTGCTGCGCACTGTCGACTTAGTGCGCACGGACGACTTGGTGCGCGTGTGTTGCTGCGCACGGACGATTTGGTGCGCACTGTCGACTTGGTGCGCGTGTGTGCTGCGCGTGGACGACTTGGTGCGCACGGACGACTTGGTGCGCACTGTCGACTTGGTGCGCGTGTGTGTTGCTGCGCGTGGACGACTTGGTGCGCACGGACGACTTGGTGCGCACTGTCGACTTGGTGCGCGTGTGTGTTGCTGCGCGTGGACGACTTGGTGCGCACGGACGACTTAGTGCGCACTGTCGACTTGGTGCGCGTGTGTTGCTGCGCGTGGACGACTTGGTGCGCACGGACGACTTGGTGCGCACTGTCGACTTGGTGCGCGTGTGTTGCTGCGCGTGGACGACTTGGTGCGCACGGACGACTTGGTGCGCACTGTCGACTTGGTGCGCGTGTGTTGCTGCGCACGGACGACTTGGTGCGCGTGGACGATTTGCTGCGCACTGTCGACTTGGCGCGCACGGACGACTTGGTGCGCGTGTGTTGTTGCGCACGGACGACTTGGTGCGCACTGTCGACTTGGTGCGTGTGTGTTGCTGCGCGTGGACGACTTGGTGCGCGTGTGTTGCTGCGCGTGGACGACTTGGTGCGCACGGACGACTTGGTGCGCACGGACGACTTGGTGCGCGTGTGTTGTTGCGCACGGACGACTTGGTGCGCACGGACGACTTGGTGCGCGTGTGTGTTGCTGCGCACGGACGACTTGGTGCGCACGGACGACTTGGTGCGCACTGTCGACTTGGTGCGCGTGTGTTGCTGCGCGTGGACGACTTGGTGCGCACGGACGACTTGGTGCGCACGGACGACTTGGTGCGCGTGTGTTGTTGCGCACGGACGACTTGGTGCGCACGGACGACTTGGTGCGCGTGTGTGTTGCTGCGCACGGACGACTTGGTGCGCACGGACGACTTGGTGCGCACTGTCGACTTGGTGCGCGTGTGTTGCTGCGCGTGGACGACTTGGTGCGCACGGACGACTTGGTGCGCACTGTCGACTTGGTGCGCGTGTGTGTTGCTGCGCGTGGACGACTTGGTGCGCACGGACGACTTGGTGCGCACTGTCGACTTGGTGCGCGTGTGTTGCTGCGCGTGGACGACTTGGTGCGCACGGACGACTTGGTGCGCACGGACGACTTGGTGCGCGTGTGTTGCTGCGCGTGGACGACTTGGTGCGCACGGACGACTTGGTGCGCACTGTCGACTTGGTGCGCGTGTGTTGCTGCGCGTGGACGACTTGGTGCGCACGGACGACTTGGTGCGCACTGTCGACTTGGTGCGCGTGTGTGTTGCTGCGCGTGGACGACTTGGTGCGCACGGACGACTTGGTGCGCACTGTCGACTTGGTGCGCGTGTGTTGCTGCGCGTGGACGACTTGGTGCGCACGGACGACTTGGTGCGCACTGTCGACTTGGTGCGCGTGTGTGTTGCTGCGCGTGGACGACTTGGTGCGCACGGACGACTTGGTGCGCACTGTCGACTTGGTGCGCGTGTGTTGCTGCGCGTGGACGACTTGGTGCGCACGGACGACTTGGTGCGCACGGACGACTTGGTGCGCGTGTGTGTTGCTGCGCGTGGACGACTTGGTGCGCACGGACGATTTGGTGCGCACTGTCGACTTGGTGCGCGTGTGTTGCTGCGCACGGACGACTTGGTGCGCACGGACGATTTGCTGCGCACTGTCGACTTGGTGCGCGTGTGTTGCTGCGCACGGACGACTTGGTGCGCACTGTCGACTTGGTGCGCGTGTGTGTTGCTGCGCACGGACGACTTGGTGCGCGTGTGTTGCTGCGCGTGGACGACTTGGTGCGCACGGACGATTTGGTGCGCACTGTCGACTTGGTGCGCGTGTGTGTTGCTGCGCGTGGACGACTTGGTGCGCACGGACGACTTGGTGCGCACTGTCGACTTGGTGCGCGTGTGTGTTGTTGCGCACGGACGACTTGGTGCGCACTGTCGACTTGGTGCGCGTGTGTTGCTGCGCGTGGACGACTTGGTGCGCACGGACGACTTGGTGCGCACGGACGACTTGGTGCGCGTGTGTGTTGTTGCGCACGGACGACTTGGTGCGCACGGACGACTTGGTGCGCGTGTGTTGCTGCGCGTGGACGACTTGGTGCGCACGGACGACTTGGTGCGCACGGACGACTTGGTGCGCGTGGACGACTTGGTGCGCACTGTCGACTTGGTGCGCGTGTGTGTTGCTGCGCACGGACGACTTGGTGCGCGTGTGTGTTGCTGCGCGTGGACGACTTGGTGCGCACGGACGACTTGGTGCGCACTGTCGACTTGGTGCGCGTGTGTGTTGCTGCGCACGGACGACTTGGTGCGCACGGACGACTTGGTGCGCACTGTCGACTTGGTGCGCGTGTGTGTTGCTGCGCGTGGACGACTTGGTGCGCACGGACGACTTGGTGCGCACTGTCGACTTGGTGCGCGTGTGTGTTGTTGCGCACGGACGACTTGGTGCGCGTGGACGACTTGGTGCGCACTGTCGACTTGGTGCGCGTGTGTGTTGCTGCGCACGGACGACTTGGTGCGCACGGACGACTTGGTGCGCGTGTGTTGCTGCGCACGGACGACTTGGTGCGCACGGACGACTTGGTGCGCACTGTCGACTTGGTGCGCGTGTGTTGCTGCGCGTGGACGACTTGGTGCGCACGGACGACTTGGTGCGCACTGTCGACTTGGTGCGCGTGTGTGTTGCTGCGCGTGGACGACTTGGTGCGCACGGACGACTTGGTGCGCACTGTCGACTTGGTGCGCGTGTGTTGCTGCGCGTGGACGACTTGGTGCGCACGGACGACTTGGTGCGCACGGACGACTTGGTGCGCGTGTGTGTTGTTGCGCACGGACGACTTGGTGCGCACGGACGACTTGGTGCGCACTGTCGACTTGGTGCGCGTGTGTGTTGTTGCGCACGGACGATTTGGTGCGCACTGTCGACTTGGTGCGCGTGTGTTGCTGCGCGTGGACGACTTGGTGCGCACGGACGACTTGGTGCGCACTGTCGACTTGGTGCGCGTGTGTGTTGTTGCGCACGGACGACTTGGTGCGCACGGACGACTTGGTGCGCGTGTGTGTTGTTGCGCACGGACGACTTGGTGCGCGTGTGTGTTGCTGCGCACGGACGACTTGGTGCGCGTGTGTGTTGCTGCGCGTGGACGACTTGGTGCGCACGGACGACTTGGTGCGCACTGTCGACTTGGTGCGCGTGTGTGTTGCTGCGCGTGGACGACTTGGTGCGCACGGACGATTTGCTGCGCACGGACGACTTGGTGCGCGTGTGTGTTGCTGCGCGTGGACGACTTGGTGCGCACGGACGACTTGGTGCGCACTGTCGACTTGGTGCGCGTGTGTTGCTGCGCGTGGACGACTTGGTGCGCACGGACGACTTGGTGCGCACTGTCGACTTGGTGCGCGTGTGTGTTGCTGCGCGTGGACGACTTGGTGCGCACGGACGACTTGGTGCGCACTGTCGACTTGGTGCGCGTGTGTTGTTGCGCACGGACGACTTGGTGCGCACGGACGACTTAGTGCGCACTGTCGACTTGGTGCGCGTGTGTGTTGCTGCGCACGGACGACTTGGTGCGCACGGACGACTTGGTGCGCACTGTCGACTTGGTGCGCGTGTGTTGCTGCGCGTGGACGACTTGGTGCGCGTGTGTGTTGTTGCGCACGGACGACTTGGTGCGCACGGACGACTTGGTGCGCGTGTGTTGCTGCGCGTGGACGACTTGGTGCGCACGGACGACTTGGTGCGCACTGTCGACTTGGTGCGCGTGTGTGTTGCTGCGCGTGGACGACTTGGTGCGCACGGACGACTTGGTGCGCACTGTCGACTTGGTGCGCGTGTGTTGCTGCGCACGGACGACTTGGTGCGCGTGGACGACTTGGTGCGCACGGACGACTTGGTGCGCACTGTCGACTTGGTGCGCGTGTGTGTTGTTGCGCACGGACGACTTGGTGCGCGTGGACGACTTGGTGCGCACTGTCGACTTGGTGCGCGTGTGTGTTGCTGCGCACGGACGATTTGGTGCGCACTGTCGACTTGGTGCGCGTGTGTTGCTGCGCGTGGACGACTTGGTGCGCACGGACGACTTGGTGCGCACTGTCGACTTGGTGCGCGTGTGTGTTGCTGCGCGTGGACGACTTGGTGCGCACGGACGACTTGGTGCGCACGGACGACTTGGTGCGCACGGACGACTTGGTGCGCGTGTGTTGCTGCGCGTGGACGACTTGGTGCGCACGGACGACTTGGTGCGCACGGACGACTTGGTGCGCGTGTGTTGTTGCGCACGGACGACTTGGTGCGCACGGACGACTTGGTGCGCGTGTGTGTTGCTGCGCGTGGACGACTTGGTGCGCACGGACGACTTGGTGCGCACTGTCGACTTGGTGCGCGTGTGTGTTGCTGCGCGTGGACGACTTGGTGCGCACGGACGACTTGGTGCGCACGGACGACTTGGTGCGCGTGTGTGTTGCTGCGCACGGACGACTTGGTGCGCACGGACGACTTGGTGCGCACTGTCGACTTGGTGCGCGTGTGTTGCTGCGCGTGGACGACTTGGTGCGCACGGACGACTTGGTGCGCACGGACGACTTGGTGCGCGTGTGTTGCTGCGCACGGACGACTTGGTGCGCACAGACGACTTGGTGCGCACTGTCGACTTGGTGCGCGTGTGTGTTGCTGCGCGTGGACGACTTGGTGCGCGTGGACGACTTGGTGCGCACTGTCGACTTGGTGCGCGTGTGTGTTGCTGCGCGTGGACGACTTGGTGCGCACGGACGACTTGGTGCGCACTGTCGACTTGGTGCGCGTGTGTTGCTGCGCGTGGACGACTTGGTGCGCACGGACGACTTGGTGCGCGTGTGTGTTGCTGCGCACGGACGACTTGGTGCGCGTGTGTTGTTGCGCACGGACGACTTGGTGCGCACGGACGACTTGGTGCGCGTGTGTGTTGCTGCGCACGGACGACTTGGTGCGCACGGACGATTTGCTGCGCACTGTCGACTTGGTGCGCGTGTGTTGCTGCGCACGGACGACTTGGTGCGCACTGTCGACTTGGTGCGCGTGTGTTGCTGCGCACGGACGACTTGGTGCGCGTGTGTGTTGCTGCGCGTGGACGACTTGGTGCGCACGGACGACTTGGTGCGCACTGTCGACTTGGTGCGCGTGTGTGTTGCTGCGCGTGGACGACTTGGTGCGCACGGACGACTTGGTGCGCACTGTCGACTTGGTGCGCGTGTGTGCTGCGCGTGGACGACTTGGTGCGCACGGACGACTTGGTGCGCACTGTCGACTTGGTGCGCGTGTGTTGCTGCGCGTGGACGACTTGGTGCGCACGGACGACTTGGTGCGCACTGTCGACTTGGTGCGCGTGTGTGTTGCTGCGCGTGGACGACTTGGTGCGCACGGACGACTTGGTGCGCACTGTCGACTTGGTGCGCGTGTGTTGCTGCGCGTGGACGACTTGGTGCGCACGGACGACTTGGTGCGCACGGACGACTTGGTGCGCGTGTGTGTTGCTGCGCACGGACGACTTGGTGCGCACAGACGACTTGGTGCGCACTGTCGACTTGGTGCGCGTGTGTGTTGCTGCGCGTGGACGACTTGGTGCGCGTGGACGACTTGGTGCGCACTGTCGACTTGGTGCGCGTGTGTGTTGCTGCGCGTGGACGACTTGGTGCGCACGGACGACTTGGTGCGCACTGTCGACTTGGTGCGCGTGTTGCTGCGCGTGGACGACTTGGTGCGCACGGACGACTTGGTGCGCGTGTGTTGCTGCGCACGGACGACTTGGCGCGTGTGTGTTGTTGCGCACGGACGACTTGGTGCGCACGGACGACTTGGTGCGCGTGTGTGTTGCTGCGCACGGACGACTTGGTGCGCACGGACGATTTGCTGCGCACTGTCGACTTGGTGCGCGTGTGTTGCTGCGCACGGACGACTTGGTGCGCACTGTCGACTTGGTGCGCGTGTGTTGCTGCGCACGGACGACTTGGTGCGCGTGTGTTGCTGCGCGTGGACGACTTGGTGCGCACGGACGACTTGGTGCGCACTGTCGACTTTGCGCGTGTGTTGCTGCGCGTGGACGACTTGGTGCGCACGGACGACTTGGTGCGCACTGTCGACTTGGTGCGCGTGTGTTGCTGCGCGTGGACGACTTGGTGCGCACGGACGACTTGGTGCGCACTGTCGACTTGGTGCGCGTGTGTTGCTGCGCGTGGACGACTTGGTGCGCACGGACGACTTGGTGCGCACTGTCGACTTGGTGCGCGTGTGTTGCTGCGCGTGGACGACTTGGTGCGCACGGACGACTTGGTGCGCACTGTCGACTTGGTGCGCGTGTGTGTTGTTGCGCACGGACGACTTGGTGCGCACTGTCGACTTGGTGCGCGTGTGTTGCTGCGCGTGGACGATTTGGTGCGTGTGTGTGTTGCTGCGCGTGGAGGACTTGATGCGCGTGTGTGTTGCTTAGGCGTTTGGTTGTCATGCCGTCGAGTGAAAGAAAGAAGATGATGCAATGCACACAAGGACAGTTGTTTCTTTTAGGTGCGTTTCAAGTATCTGTGGAGTTTGGTAGTGATGAGGATCGGTGGCTGTCAGATGACCAGACGATCTTATGACATGAATGGCGTACCTGTCCAGCACGCGATATCTGTTTGACCGTGTGCCTATCCCCAAGAGCATTGGCTATCGAAAGCTGATATTCTGCTTACCCGAGGGCGAATTTTGCCAGGCATTACGAGTTGAGAAAGCTGTATTTCAGGCGCTCGTTGAGATGATCGCAGACGATCAGGTATTCTGCAATAAAAGTTGAAACAAACAGCGTCCAGTTCATATCCAGCTTGCAGTAACAGCTTGGCACGTATGGAAACGGAGGGTCTGTTGGAAGAATTGCCCGGGCATACAGAATTGAGCTGGTGCCGTCACCCTATACTCGAAGCGGGTAGTGGAGTCGTTACTACGCCATTACAACGACTTTGTGCACTGGCCAGGAGATGAGCGTCGCGAACTCACGTCTACTTTTTATGGCGAACGATTTGGTATGAAAGGCACAGTGGGCTTTGTTGACTTC
>JAAVTG010000812.1:0-14763 GCA_011947345.1 Phytophthora quininea | reverse complement strand
TGGACTTAAATACCCATTCAAGCGTCGAAAACCGCGTGTAAACTCGTAATGTCTTGCCAGCAAGCATCGTATGGCACCCTTTAGAAGCAACAGAAGCGCCAGCACCTCCTACTCTGCGGGATGATAGTTCATCTCCGACTCCTTGAGTACCCGGCCGCGGAACAGCACTGGGTGAAGTTTCGCTTCGTACTCCTGCAGGAGGGTCGTACTCAGCGCCCACTCGTTTGCGAACAGCTTGACGTGAATTTCCTTTCCGCGATCGAAATGCCGAAGTAGTGGTGCGTCAGCGATCATCTGTTGAAGCTTCGCGAAGGCTGCCCTGGCCTTGGTGAGGTCACCCCGTCCGTGAAATCGCGGTCAGTGAGCTGGTAAAGCGTGGACCCGTACACGGCAAAATCTTGATAAAGCGACTATAGTAGTTTAGCGCACCAAGAAATGCCTACATCCCTTTCTTGGTCGACAGGAACGACAGTTCCGATATGGCTCGAGTCTTCTTAGTGGCCGCTTGATGCCGCCGATCGAAACTTCGTGTGACAGGAAGTTAACCTTGGGCTGCATGAAAACACTCTTCGTGAAACTAACACTGATTCAGCACTCCTCAAAACGGGCCAGTAATCGGTCTAACGTCGCCAAGCAGTCATCGAATGTTTCGTCGCCGAAGCAGATGTCGTCTACAAACGATCGCCGCTCGAATACCGGTGTGAACGACGATTTGTCGATTTCGCCGGTTGAGAACTTGTCGGCCTCCGGACTATTGATGAACTCCTGGAGCAGGTCGTGGGCTTCCGAAGCTTCCCTGTCAGCATCGAACTCCGTTATGGGGCTTGCGTTGGTCTTGCGCCGGCCAACGAACGTTCGTACGCCTCTCGGCGAAGCACTGTGGTTTGCGATTCTGCGCCTTTCATCTGTCCGGCAAACTTTCGCCAGCCTCCTTTCGGCTGAACAAACCCCACAGAGCGTTGTCGATCATGCGTTGGTAGACCATGGGGGCGTTCTTTAGTTCGAAGGGCATTCTGAGCCACTCGAAGTGGCCGAGCGCACACACAAAGGCGGAGATTTTTCGCGCGCGAAGCGTCATCACCACGGCCCAGAAACCGCTTGCCGCGTCGAGAGCGCAAAACCAGAGGTACCCTTCCATTCGGTAAGCAGATCGTCGACCAGAGGCATCGCGTACTCCATGATCGCGGTGATTGCATTCACCATCTTGTAATCAATGCACAGGCGAATGTCGCGAACGTTCTTCTTCATCACAATGACGATCGGCGACGCTCATGGACTGTCCGAAAAAGCAATGAGCCCGGCCTTGAGAAGGCCTTTCAGTAGCTCGTAGAGCTTCTGCAGGTGGCGAATCGGTATGCGTCGAGCGCGCTGTTTGATAGGTGTGTGTCCTTGCACATCGATATCGCACACTACCCCGTACGCTGGTGGAGGCAGCGCATTCCCGCTCGAGATCACGACTTCTTCATGGAGCTTTAGTACCTGCACCAGCCGTTCTTGTTGTTCGTTCGTCATGGGACCATTTTGTACGTTTGGGGCGGAATAGTCCAGCGCACTGGGCGAAACTTTGCTGAGGTCCGGTAGGAACGCTAACTCATGAGCGTAGTCGTCCAAGCCGACTTCATTGACCGGGTGTTCAAACTCTCCCGCATCAACCGTCGCCGGGCTCTCTGCGGCCTCGGCGGCCACGACGCTCATCGCTGACAAAAAGGCACGATCTAGCTTCGACATCGCCACCTCTACAGGCTCAGCGATGTCGCCTTGACAACCGCTTCCGACTCTTCGACGTCGATGAAGGGCAGCCCCTCATTCTGAGTGGCAGGCGAAGGTTCGCTCGACGACTGCGACCTTCTGCAGGACTGACTGATCCGCCGGCCGACGTCACCTTGTCGACACGTGGTGGCGTCACTAGCCTCTACTAGCCTTCGCCATCGGGCTGATCGTATATGCGTCTCCATCGTTATCTTTGTCACTTCCTGGGCGAGGGTCCTCCTTCGGTTGTATGCTGAATGATGGCGCGCTCGCTTCGCTTGTTGACGCGTCAGCTAACTCCCACCGTTCCGCACATGTCAGCTTGCGGCGCGCACGGGTCGATAAACCATCGCTCGGCCGTGGAAGTATTTCCGTAGGTCGGGCATACTCTGGACGCGGGACCGCCGGTGGTTGTGTCTCCAGCCACTGTGCGTAGTTCTCGTATTCGCGATCGAGGAGGTGTCGATCTCGAACTCCGTCGTACGCCAGCACCTGCCAGTCCTGGTACTTGCGCGAGGTCGGACGAACGTACCCTTCTTCTCGGGTAGATCCCCATGGGGAACCCATTTCATAAACGTCATGTCAGCCGGACAAGTGACGGCCACCGCGCTCACATTGCTCAAGCGAAGCTTCGCTGGCTCCCCGACGATTCGTGAGGACTGTGGACACGATTTTCGACGTTCGCCGAATCCACAGCATATGCGTCTCTGACGGCTGGCGGTTCCTTCGTAGTCGGAACTCGGTCCACTCACCTGCGTCAATATGTTTAGGTTCCGACGGTCCTCCGTCGACGTGATTCCTCCCGATCGGGGCATCCTCCGTCCTTTTAGACTTAATAAGAGGAATCATCATTTCTCCCGGAAGCTTCGCCGTGGACTGGAACAGATCCAAACGGACCCCAGCAGGTATCATGAAGTCCATACCCAGAACGATATCCACTCCCGCACTGTGATCCATCACCCACATCTCAAACTCGTAGACCATCTCCCAGCCCAGCGTCACCTTCACTGCTGACCGACGTTTCGTTGTTACTGTACCTTTGTTTATTCCTTGCACGTCGGTCGACCGCCCGTGATCCCGGAGGTACCGCAGGCGAATCTTCTTGGCGAAACCTGTCGAGATGACGCTGACGTTCGCCCCGGTGTCGAGGAGAATCGTTGTTCGGTGGTCATTGATCGCTCCATGTACTAGCGCCCGCATTCGATCCTCTGGTCGTCGCACTGCGACGACCACCACCCCAGTCGCTTCCAAGAGCCGCATCACCTTGGGACGGGATCTCAAGGTCATCAACTGCGTTCCGAACACCGTACTGGCGACCGCAGCGTCGCTCACAGGGTCCTTACTTCCTCTGTCATTTCTGCGCTCAATATCACTGTCGGGGAAAACTTGCGCTTCTGTCACATCGGAGTCTCGTCGTTTTCGCACTTCCAATTTCATCACTTAGCCATTTGTCGACCCCGACGAACGCATATATGCAGTCCGCGTTCAGCGATGGTTCGACCAACTGTGGCAGCTCGTTAGGGCCCAACCCAGTCATTGTTGGCGAGCTGCTTAGTTTAAATGACCGTCGTCCACGAGGGTTTGAAGATCAGTAGGTAGTTCCTTCTTATCAACCTTCGTGCGGACGAACTTCGTGAGATCTTGAATTGGCGGAAGAGTTCGCATTGTCCCACGTCGTGGACCTGCTTGCAGAACTTACAGCGTTTGAAGCATCCGTGGGTAGAGTGGTTAGCTCCGCCGCAGGCTGCGCATGGCCCAAAATCCCGGCGACGATTCGCCTGGTCGGCGTGGTGCATGTCGCGGCGATCACCGTTGAACGTTCGCTCGGTCCGCTCACCCCTGCGTTGGCGGTTGTCCGTCCGCGCATAGGTACCTTCGGCAGCAGCCCGCCTCTCGTTGTCATTCGCGGCGGCTAATAGGTCGTCGCTCTCATCTGAAGCGTAACTGTCGATGTCGCTCTCGGGGAAACTTCACCCAGCGTCCTCGTCGCTGTCACTATCACTCCAGCGGCTTCGTCGGGCATTTGGGCGTTCGCGTCTGGTGTCACGAGACTCGCGGCCCTCCAATTCGCCCAACAAGTCCGCTAGCGATGCTTCGGCCAGCGTCACACGGGGAGTGCCGAAAGTCATCGCGTCGGTGGTCGTAATCGCGGCGTTCCCGCCGCTCCCGTCGGCCATAGTCGTCTCGTGTGTCGTCGCGACGGCGGTCTTCACTGCGACGATAAGAATCCCCTCCGTACTTGAGCTGCTGGCTGGAGCTTTTGCGATCATTCGTTCTTCTCCCTTCAACATGTCGTTGATCATCTCCTCCAGCTGGCGGATGTTGGTGATACCCAGTCGACCGAGGTCTCGGCTGAGCTTGTCGTCACCACAGGTCCACAGGAACTGTTGCACGTGGTCTCGCGTCGCGTTCACCCTTCTCAATCTGCAAGCGAGCGTTCCTCGCGTACCCGTTCAGACGATTCTAGTAGTCGCAATGTGCTCTTTCCGTTCCTCGTGGCCGAATAGTACCTCGCTGGGACTGGCTGAGTGAACTGCGAGCAATAATAGCTCATGAATTCTTGACTTAGCAGCTTCCACTTCCGACGAGTCTTCTTCGGAAGCTGACGGAACCAGTGAATGGCGCCGTCTTGAAGGCTCAATTCGAAGGCGGGACGCCACTCGTCAGGTGGCGTTCTGGTTCCCTTCATCTCGTACACAAACCTCTTCAACCACTGCATGGAGTTCTCACTCTTGTTGCGCTTCCCGACGAACGGCTTAATTCGGTCGAGCGACTTGTGAGACGCGACCTCAAGCTTCGGTTGGGAATCCTCGACATCTGAGTCAAACAGAGACTTCATCTGCCGAGTCAACTCGTCGCGTGGGCCATCCCCGTCCTCTACTTGGTCGAAGGAGTCGCCGTCACTGTCCGACGAAGCTTCGTCCCACCGGCTGTAACTGTCCACCGATCGCCGCGAACGACTCGACTCGGGCGGCCCCTCTAGCCGCTGAAGCTTCGCTCTCAGCGGCTCCACGCCGGAAACGGGTTGTAGAACGTGGAGTCGCCATGTGCGAATCTTGAAGTACGGCGAACCTTCGGCAGCTGCGAAGACATTCGCTTCGGGAGCAGTTTCTTTCTTCGGGGTTTCCGGCAAGGGAACTCTCGACGGGTCTTGTATCTCAATAGCTGCTCTGGCCACCGGTTGTCTCCCTTGCCGATGTCCTTCACCCCGAATGCCGTGCGCAGCCTCTTCTTCCACTTGAACAGTTCGTCCCCAGCGACCGAAGGCGACCAAGCCTTCATCGCCGTATTCGACGGGTACGAGCGGATTTCTGCGCCCATTGCTCGGAGTAGCGACACAGTGTCCTCAGCCACTTGTCGAGTACTCAGCGATTTCACCGGGTGTGCCAATTCGTCTCCGAGGATCACCCACGTCGCCTGGCGCACTGAGCGAGGATTGAATTGGCTAACCCATTCGCTCGTTCGCATAGCTTCAAGGCACCTAGCCAACACCTTGTTCGCCGCCGGGGTGCCGCCGTTGACCGGTGGTCATCTCCTGGCGCGGCGTTGTCCGAACTTTCAGACTTCGCTGGCGGCTTCTCCTCGTCTGAACTTTCGTCCGAGTCATCATAGGCAGCGTCGGGTCCGCCCACTGCCTCCAACTCTTCGGCGAGATTTCGCGCGAGGGGTCTCGCAGCCCCTCGGGAACCCGCAGTCAGGACCGCATCCTCGTGAACTTCCGTTTTCACTTCAGTTCCCGGAATTGCTTCGTGGTCCTCATCGTGACTCTCGTAGTCACCGATGGCGCGAGAATCGTCGTCGTCCGACGCTTCGAAGGCGACCGACCGTTCGCCTACTGTCGCCATCCGCGCCGATGGTCGTCCCGCACTAGATCCGGCCGTGCGGGCTCCACCGGCCTTCGCCAGAGTTGCTGGTACCGCTGAAGTCGATCCTCTTGCCATCTTGTCTTCTTCTCTCCTTGTTGCTCGTAACTTCCCTAACACACGTAACAGCAAGCGTTGGTCACACCGCTCCCGGGTCGCGGCACCAGCTGTGGTGTAGGAATCCACTGAACTTTCGCTAAGGCGGCAGCGAGCTTCCGCACACAACAATACACCTTCCAGATTGTCAGGCGAATGTTGGGCGTGATCTGAAGGAACCAGATCCGACCCTGCCCGAGCCGGTGTGGCTTCCGCTCACTGTCTACGCTGAAGGCAAATATAAACCGACGCTACAGGCACGAGTCTTCGCCTGTACGTCCAAACACTCTCTCACACACACTCAAAACCCCATGGCACCAGCAGACGAAGGTTGCCTGGTCCCGTGGACTCTCTATGGGGGCGCCGGAGTATAACTCCGGCTGGAAGTCACGTTGGAATGCGACCCGCACTCCACACACAAGGGCTCTCTCGCCCAACACTCCCCTATTAATAGGGCCAACCCAAAATACACTCTAACTACCACTCTTCACTCTTGGTCTGACCAAACGAACACTCACTTCACGAAGGTCTGTGTTCGCTGGCAGGCATAACCCACGACCACAGGGCAAGGTGCTTACCTAGGCCGCTTGGCCGCTTGGGAAGTCGGGGAAAATTCTGCTCTGTTTGTATCGCCCTCTCGGGCTCTTATCTTTCTAATCCTACCCTTATCTATGGATCTATACAAATGTCAAGTGAAACGCAAGCGTCGCCGTCGGAGCTACCCATCCGAAGATTCACGACCAGGCGATGGTTCGCAATAGCGACCGCCTCGGGATAGCGACCTTCACTGAACCTTCGCCTCGCGTCGCCATTGGTCCAGCTCGACGCCTTTTATCAGCCAATAGCGGAGGCGACAGTTCGTTGACGGATCTTGGAGAAATCTCCACACCACATAACACTTGTAGCCAATCCGACTCCTGAGTCGTCGACTGAACCTTTGTGAGGATGGAGCAGGCAGCGTTCGCGCACTTGACTCCCAGTCAGCAGGACACGCTTAATAAGCTTGCGTCCTTGCTGGGCCCTGAGGGCATGACGCTCCTTGCCTCGCAAGGGCCTGACACCGTGACGGCGCGCCTTGAGGCGTTCTCGAAGTACGAGAATGCTAGGCTGGAGCATATCCAGCAGCGTGTCGCTGCTGCAGCGCCCCTCAGTGGGCGAAGCCGCTCTCCGTGAGCGTGAAGACCTTCCCGGGGAAGGAGGGGAGAACCTCCTGTTGTGGACCCGATAGGGCGAGATGGCCATGGGTTCGGCCATGCTCCAAATGGAGAACCAGCGCGTGGCGCTTGCGATCTCTAAGCTCGAAGGGCGAGCGAGAGAATGGGCCTTGACGTCGGGGACGTCTGTCGAAGTGGCCTTCCCGACCTGGAAGGAGCTGAAGGAGAAGCTCATGCAGGTGTTCTCCCCGCCTAACCAGGCGTACCGCGTGAGGTCACGCTTCCTTGCCACCCGCCAGGGTAAGAAGGATTTGGTGGACTATATCCAAGAGCTACGAACGCTCATTGCTGGCATGCCTGGCGACCCTCTACTCGAGGTGGTCACCGTGACCGTCTTCATGGAAGGGCTCCGAGCTGGAGTGGCTCGCACGGAAGTATTCCGTCAGAGCCCGGCCGACTTTGAGAAGGCCGTCAGTGTGGCACTGAATGCCGAGTTCAACTTTAAGTTGTCTCGAGTCGGTACCAACACCAGCTCTACCGGATCGAATGATCCTGAGCCCATGGATCTCAGCTATGCTGAGAATGAGGGCGAGGAGCTCAGAGCTGCTGAGCAGCGAGCAGGCATCCGGCGATGCTATGTGTGCGGGAGCACTCGCCACTTGAGGCCGACATGCCCTCTCCGCAGGCAGCGCTCCGGTCAGCTCGGCCGCATCCCTGCCGAGAGCCAAACAGGCTCGGCGCAGGAAATCGCCAGCTCCCAGTAGGCGCGCGGCGGCCTACTGGGGAAGAACTGAGTTCTGTTGTGCCTGTGGGAAGTGAGAGACAGCAAGGCTCAGCCCCGAAGAGCTACGTGCTCTATAACACGGAACGTGTATGCAAGCCGGTCTTGCTGGTCGTCCTGGCGGACGTCAAGGGCTTCGACAAGCCGTGGGTAGTCTTGATAGACTCTGGGGCGTCTGGCAACTATGCCAGACGCTCTACCGTTCAAGGTAGCTAGCGATACGCTGAGGCTCTACAAGAGCGAAGTGGCGACACGGCCACGGTCTGTCTCGCGACGGCGGCCCGTGTTACGGTGCCGAGGGTCCCGATGGACCTTGGGCTGAAGTTCTTGGACTTCGATAGCGTAGAATGCTGTCTGGTCCTTGATCTGGATTCGAGGTACGACCTCATCCTTGGCATGGCGTGGCTGGAGCGCCACGAGCCGTGGATCGATTGGCGGTCGAAGACCTTGGGCGCTACGCGCATCTCCTAGCGGAGCTTTGGCGAGTCATGAACCCACCTCTGCTAGAAAGCAGAAGCGCTATTGGCGCGAGCACTGGGCCGAGTCGGCCATGGTGCTGGATGTCGGTGCGTCCGAGTTGGTGGACGGCACCGTGAAGGACTGTAGTCCTGTAAAGCCTTTGAGGGCTGATAGTTGTGCGACGGCACGTACTCCGTCGAATGGCTGCGGTCGTGGACCGAGCGAGTTGCTGAGTGTCTCGGACACTGAGCCTTTGAGGGCTGTCGACCGTGCAGTGGCACGTACTCCACTGAGCCACGTCGGTCGTGGATCGAGCGAATCGGTGGGTGTCCGAAGTGACACCGAGCCTTCTTTGAAGGCCGTTTCATCGACTGCGGCGAGTGCCGGCCGCGATCAAAGATCTCACGACGCTTCGTGTGGTGCCCCCTCGGGCGAATCCCTCATTCGAAAGGCAGCGAGGGCGTAGTGAGCTCCGCGTCCCCGTCGACGTGCCTTGGTAAGGCGTCGGAAGTTGCGGCGTGCGCGACACAAGGTGTCTATCGCGCCGACGGCGCCGCCCGCCTTGAGCGGCTCTTCGCGACCGAGTGGTGAGCAGCTATACACTCTCGTCGACAGAGTGACAGGTGTGGTCAAGGGGGCATGCACCTCGATGACCTGCCAAGTGTTGGCGAGCTCTTAGCGCTGGAAGAGATGTCCGTCGCCGAGTTGGGGCGGCGCTGAAGGACGGCGAGCTCGCCGAAGTGGTCATCATTCGACCCGAAGACGAGTTGAACTCGTCGTCCCTCGTGGACGAGTCGGTCTTGGCCGAGATCAAGAAGGCATTGAATGCGCGGAGTGGGTCAGCGATCCTAAAGGACCGAACTGACCCCTTCTATCCTTTGCTGAAGGAGTATGGAGACGTTGTCTCAAAGGAGCCACCTAGTGGCCTCCCTCCTGACCGAGGGGTCCGTTATGAAATTGACCTGGTTCCCAGAACGAAGTACTGCGTCACACGCCAGTGGCCCTTACCGAAGGAGCAGTGCGACGTCATTGATGCCTTCTTCCGTGCTAAGCGCACGGCAGGGCTTGTGCGTGAGCAAGTCTCCGCACTCCACGCCGACGTTCTGTGTCAGAAAGCCGAACGGCAAGTGGCTCATCGTTCATGCTTTCAATAAGCTGAACGCGGCCACGATCCCGGCGCAGACGCCGATTCCTAGGAAGGATGTTCTTCAGAACAACATGGTTGGTTGTACCATGTATAGCGCGCTCGACCTAGTCGATGGCTATTACCAACCGTTCATGCGAGCGAGTGATGTGCCACTGACGGCGGTGAGCACCCCGAGCGGTATGCTCTGGGAGTGGCTCGTTATACCCCAAGGGCTGTCGAGGGCGCTGGCGACGTTCAATCGTCTCGTGACGCAGCTATTCCGGCCCCATCGGGCGTATGCGCAGACATACTTCGACGACATCTTCGTCCACAGTCGTGCTGAGCACGGAAGACTGACGTCGAGATGCACGTGGAGCATCTGCGAGCGGTGATCGAGTGCATGCGCACGAATAAGTTGTTCGCCAACGCAGACAAGTGTGTCTTTGGTGCCGAGGAGATCCCTTCCTCGGCTGCTTCATTGGGAAGCGTGGCTTGCAGGCAGATCCTGCCAAGGTCAAGGCTATAGTGGACTGGCCGGTTCCTTTGAACCAGAATGACCTTCGCAAGTGGCTTGGCCTCGCCGATTACTTGCACAAGTACAGCGAAAACGACGCTGAGCTGGCTAGGCCATTGTCCAATCTCCTTAAGAAGGATGCGGACTGGAGTTGGCGTGCTGAGCACGAGACTGCGTTTACACAGATCAAGGAGAGCCTCCTGCAGGCGCCGATACTGGCGCTGCCGGACCCCGATCGTCCGTTCAGTGTCGTCTGTGACGCCTCCGATTTTGCCATCGGCTGCGCTTTGCTACAAGCGGACGCCGAGGGGCGTGAACGCGTGATCGCGTTTGAGTCTCGCCAGCTTAAAGCTGCGGAGAAGAACTACCCAGTTCACGACAAGGAGCTACTTGCGATGAAGTATGCTCTCGTCAAGTTCAGGGTGCACCTGCTCGGCTCAAAGCCGTTCGTGATCTTCACGGATCATGCGTCACTACGCACTGCGACACAGTCGCCTCACCTCGCAGAGGATGGCCCGATGGCTCTCCTTCTTTGCGGAGTATAACTTCGAGGTGAAGTACAAGCCTGGCAGGCAGAACGTCTTGGCCGATGCGCTGTCGCGCCGGCCGGACTATGAGCTTTCTCATGTCACGATGGTGACGTCGTCGGTGACGGATTTGATCCGAGCAGCGTATGCACAGGACGAGTCCTGCGTCGCATTGCTGCGCGCTCTGGGGAGCGAGGAGTTTAAAGACTCGAAGACAGAACTGTCTGGGCGATTGCGCGCGCGACTGCATCGCTACGCCTGCGAGGGCGGCCTGCTGTACTACAGCACCGGTCCTGGTGACCCTCCACGTGTCGTGGTGCCTCACGATGAGGACCTCAAGTATCGGATACTGTATGAGGCTCACGACGCTCCCACGAGCGGCCATCTTGGTCGCGAGAAGACCTACAGCTCAGTGAGCTCCATGTACTGGTGGCCCAAGCTGTACAAGTGGGTCAGCACATATGTGCGCATGTGAGACGTGTCAACGGGTCAAACCCGCGCCGCATGCGGCAGCGCCTTTGGCGAGCTTGCCTGTACCCAGTGGGTGTTGGCAGTCCATGAGTATGGACTTTGTGTTTGGCCTGCCGAAGGACTCGGCAGGCAACACGGGCATTGTGGTCTTTGTTGACCGATTGAGCAAGATGGCTCACTTAGCGGCAGTGCCGGACTCCATTGATGGAGAGGGTACAGCCTCGCTGTTCATCGATCGAGTCTTTCGGCAGCACGGGCTGCCGGAGACGATCGTCTCGGATCGAGATCCGCGCTTCACGGGGAAGTTTTGGACGTCCGTCTTCAAGGTGCTAGGCACACGACTGGACATGTCCACAGCGGATCATCCGCAGACCGACGGTCAGACCGAACGCGTCAATCGCGTCGTCGAGGACGTCTTGCGCAGCGTATGCGCTGAAACTCAAGGCGGTGGAGCGCCATGCTCCCGCTTGTCGAGTTTGCATTGAACAATGCCGTGCATGCCTCTACCGGCTTCACTCCGTTCTACGTGAACGGCTTAGCGCCCGCGCGTCTCCCTTTCCTCCACTTCGTGGCCACGGGCTTGGTGGGGGAGGGATAGCTCCTGAGCTTGCTGATGTCAGCCCTCTTGCGGTGCGCAAGCAAGTCGATGACTTCCTCTCGACGAGGTTGAGCGTCTTACGCAGTGTGCGTGACGCGATGGCTGAAAGCCAAGATGTTCAAAGGAACAAGCTGATGCAAACGGCAGAGGCAACGTGGTGGAATTCCAGGTCGGGGACCTTGTTTTATTAAACGCTAAGAACCTGCCTACACATGCAGTATCTGCCGTCTTCAAGACGAAACTCCGACCACGGTTCATCGGACCGTTCAAGGTCGTGGCCAAGAAGGGCCTTGCATACACGCTGAACCTCCCAGCGAAGATGCGAACACATCCTGTGTTCTACGTGGGCTTGCTTAAGCCGTACCAGGACCCCGCGGGGGTGAGCGCGGAGGCGCTGGCGCCACAGGCGGCGCCGACAACGCTGAGTTGACGAACTGCTGCAGCCCGGTCAGTTGACCCCGAAGCTCCGCGAGCCCTAGCTCCTGAGCGCGAAGACGATCGGAGATCGATTGCGGGGCCTCGAACCACTCCACCCGCTGCTGCAGATCCGTCAGATCTTGATCGTAGCGATCAAACGTCTCCCAGACGTCTCGCGTCTGGCGAGCGAGCTCTCCCGCAGCGAGCGAACACGGTGCAGCATGGCTGACACCTCCGACTGACGCGCCCAGCGCGAGCCAGGAATCGGATTCCCATGGTCATCGACCATCCGACCATCGCCCACCTCCGGCGCTGCTCGATGAGCACGGTGACCTCCACTATCACGTGGAGCGTCTTCTAGCACGTCGCCGACGTAAGGGTCAAACCCAGTATCTGGTGAAGTGGAGGGGTTACCCTCACTCCCAGAACTCGTGGGAATACGAGATGCCTCTAAGGCAAGACTGCCCTGACGTCGTGGACGCTTTTGATCGGGCTGATCAGGGGCACCCTGGGGGCTCACGGTCGACTCGTCGATCGAGCCGCGCTTCCCGCCACTAGTGCGGGGCGCGTCCGGGTCAGAAGCAGAGCTCATGCTCTGGTCCGGGGCTGGTTCAGCCAGCGAAGCCTCCCTGAGAGGCAGGAGCGAAATGGGACGCACCCGTGCCGGTGCACGCGCAGAGCGCGAGCGAGCAAGTCTCGTACGGGACTTAGCAAAGTCAAAGTACAGACGTCGTTCGACGCGAACGTCGGCTTCGCTGAAGCTTGCATGCAGGTTGTCGAACGACTGAAGCTTCCGGCCGCATTCGGCCCAAGCCTGGAAGGCCGAGAGATACTGGCGACGGTCTCTCCGGCTTGAGAGCGATGGGATACGTCCGCATCTGCGGCACCGAGCCGCCGCTCGCTTGAGCGTGAAGACGTTGGCGATATTCCGCCACGTTCGTCACCTGCGGCGTCAGGAACCGCTCGTGGAGCGCCTGACGAGCCGCCAGCTCAGCGTCCGTGCGGGCTGGAGGCTCCACGATATAGCTGGCGAGCGAAGGCTGCGCGGCAGCAGCTCGGGCCCGCTCGCCTGCATCGCGCGGCTCGAAGCCGTAGTCGCGTCGCGACGGAGTCAGCAATGGCTGTGGCACCGGACGGTGTGAGCGCGTGTATGCCCGATTCGCGAGGGCGCGGTCCTGAGTCTCGTTGAGGTCATTCGGGAAGCGGTCGTCTCTATCACGAGGAGGTAGCGGCGGGGCTGTGCGCAAGGCGCTCAACACGGAGGCCGAGGGCCTGGCTTCAGGAAATGGACACGGCGTCCGCAGCGGTGGTCGCTGACCGGGAGGCGTGCGTGGATCACGCGGAGAGCGTGACGTACGCGGAGGAGATCGCGGCGCTGGGCTTCCAGCCCTCGGCGAAGCACCTGAGCGATCTGCGTGCTCGTCACGATCCGGCGTACCGCCGCCTTGGTCATCCGACTCGTCGTAGTCGATCTCACCATCCTCTTGGGGCGACTGAGGGCGCCGTGTCGGCGACGGAGAACGCCGTGTCGGCGACGAGAGCGGGCTCCCACCTCGGTACGAGGTCACGTCGCTGTCAGCCTCTGTCGGAACTGTCCGTGGGGCTGCGCATGGCGCGATCTCCGTAGATTCGGCGATGCGCCGCGAAGTAACGGCAACGTGAGAGCGGCCTGGGGCCGGCTTGTGGTCGCGCACGAGCGCTGGGGAGCTGAGAACAGCCTGGCAGGAAGGCCTGCAAGTGATCGACACTTGAGGCACGCGAGGAATAGGCTCGGCGAGCCAACGGCAGCCTCGTTGAGGCGTAGAGACCAGCGGAAGTCTCTAAGAGACGCAACCTTGACAAGGCAGTTGTGGATCCGGTGTATCCACTGTTTGAGGGGGAAGGTGTAACAGGGTTACACGAAAGTCATAACCGTGCGTTGACTTTGGAGGTTACGCGAAACTCTTAGCCGTGTGTAGAGTTTCGACTGTGTAGCCATCTGGCTCTCCATCACTCATTTACATATCTCTTAGATTAACTATGCCACATAGTTTAGTCTATACATTTACAAGCAAGGTCAGATAAAACAACTCAATTCAGTTCTATTTTTGCAGTTAATTAGTGTTGTCCTTGTTTTAGAGACACTGACTCTGCGGGTCCTAGTTACGGGACTGTACTTGGTTCTAGTATAGAAGTGAAGGCTGGAAGCCTAAAGAGACAGACTCGGGGAGTCCTACGTCTTCCTCTGTGCATGTGCACTGCTACGCAGCCCCGCTGCAATAGTGGATCCATAAAAAAGTAGCCATTAACTTCATGGAAGTTTATATATGGATTGACGCAAAATTTCCTTGCCAATCGAATGGTAACACGCACACATGCTACATATGGCGGCTTACGGTACTTTCCATACAAAAACTATGATTGCGCAAAACGAGCCAGTCATGTCGCATCTTTTACACCGGAATTATACTCTCCATACCTGATTTGTTTACAAGGATTTTGCTAGGGCGGCTGAATCACGCTGGAAGTGGCGTAAACGGGCCATTCGGCCGATTTTGACTTGGCAAGAACTTGCGAAAATGACCAAGTGCGAAAGTTTTGTAGCCACGTAGGGTGGACTGTAGCGACTGAAATATGGCGAACTTCTCTGAATTTGGCCAACATACCTGTTGTTGAATGTATTGCAAACAAATTTGAATTTTCTTGGTTCACATCGATGCACTTTTGACAGCAATAGAATGGCGCAAAGATAGGCTTCCGTAGCAAGATGCCAAATTTTGTCGTCATTTTCTGAATCAATATTAATATCCAATAGGTACCGTTTTTGCAATGATATAGCGGAATACATCCTTTTGAATGGTGTCTAGAAAGTAGGACATAGACTGGGCACATACTTCGTTTTTGTACGATAAAAATGTCGTTTTGTTAGCAAAACTATAAAGCTAATATTTGCAGTAGAAACGTGATATTTTGCAGACACGGAGTTGGTACATTGACAGAAAAAGAAAGGAAGTACATTTTCGCGTAGC
>JAAVTG010000811.1:0-12518 GCA_011947345.1 Phytophthora quininea | reverse complement strand
CACTTGTAGCCAATCCGACTCCTGAGTCGTCGACTGAACCTTTGTGAGGATGGAGCAGGCAGCGTTCGCGCACTTGACTCCCAGTCAGCAGGACACGCTTAATAAGCTTGCGTCCTTGCTGGGCCCTGAGGGCATGACGCTCCTTGCCTCGCAAGGGCCTGACACCGTGACGGCGCGCCTTGAGGCGTTCTCGAAGTACGAGAATGCTAGGCTGGAGCATATCCAGCAGCGTGTCGCTGCTGCAGCGCCCTCAGTGGGCGAAGCCGCTCTCCGTGAGCGTGAAGACCTTCCGGGGAAGGAGGGGGAGAACCTCCTGTTGTGGACCCGAGAGGTCGAGATGGCCATGGGTTCGGCCATGCTCCAAATGGAGAACCAGCGCGTGGCGCTTGCGATCTCTAAGCTCGAAGGGCGAGCGAGAGAATGGGCCTTGACGTCGGGGACGTCTGTCGAAGTGGCCTTCCCGACCTGGAAGGAGCTGAAGGAGAAGCTCATGCAGGTGTTCTCCCCGCCTAACCAGGCGTACCGCGTGAGGTCACGCTTCCTTGCCACCCGCCAGGGTAAGAAGGATTTGGTGGACTATATCCAAGAGCTACGAACGCTCATTGCTGGCATGCCTGGCGACCCTCTACTCGAGGTGGTCACCGTGACCGTCTTCATGGAAGGGCTCCGAGCTGGAGTGGCTCGCACGGAAGTATTCCGTCAGAGCCCGGCCGACTTTGAGAAGGCCGTCAGTGTGGCACTGAATGCCGAGTTCAACTTTAAGTTGTCTCGAGTCGGTACCAACACCAGCTCTACCGGATCGAATGATCCTGAGCCCATGGATCTCAGCTATGCTGAGAATGAGGGCGAGGAGCTCAGAGCTGCTGAGCAGCGAGCAGGCATCCGGCGATGCTATGTGTGCGGGAGCACTCGCCACTTGAGGCCGACATGCCCTCTCCGCAGGCAGCGCTCCGGTCAGCTCGGCCGCATCCCTGCCGAGAGCCAAACAGGCTCGGCGCAGGAAATCGCCAGCTCCCAGTAGGCGCGCGGCGGCCTACTGGGGAAGAACTGAGTTCTGTTGTGCCTGTGGGAAGTGAGAGACAGCAAGGCTCAGCCCCGAAGAGCTACGTGCTCTATAACACGGAACGTGTATGCAAGCCGGTCTTGCTGGTCGTCCTGGCGGACGTCAAGGGCTTCGACAAGCCGTGGGTAGTCTTGATAGACTCTGGGGCGTCTGGCAACTATGCCAGACGCTCTACCGTTCAAGGTAGCTAGCGATACGCTGAGGCTCTACAAGAGCGAAGTGGCGACACGGCCACGGTCTGTCTCGCGACGGCGGCCCGTGTTACGGTGCCGAGGGTCCCGATGGACCTTGGGCTGAAGTTCTTGGACTTCGATAGCGTAGAATGCTGTCTGGTCCTTGATCTGGATTCGAGGTACGACCTCATCCTTGGCATGGCGTGGCTGGAGCGCCACGAGCCGTGGATCGATTGGCGGTCGAAGACCTTGGGCGCTACGCGCATCTCTCTAGCGGAGCTTTGGCGAGTCATGAACCCACCTCTGCTAGAAAGCAGAAGCGCTATTGGCGCGAGCACTGGGCCGAGTCGGCCATGGTGCTGGATGTCGGTGCGTCCGAGTTGGTGGACGGCACCGTGAAGGACTGTAGTCCTGTAAAGCCTTTGAGGGCTGATAGTTGTGCGACGGCACGTACTCCGTCGAATGGCTGCGGTCGTGGACCGAGCGAGTTGCTGAGTGTCTCGGACACTGAGCCTTTGAGGGCTGTCGACCGTGCAGTGGCACGTACTCCACTGAGCCACGTCGGTCGTGGATCGAGCGAATCGGTGGGTGTCCGAAGTGACACCGAGCCTTCTTTGAAGGCCGTTTCATCGACTGCGGCGAGTGCCGGCCGCGATCAAAGATCTCACGACGCTTCGTGTGGTGCCCCTCGGGCGAATCCCTCATTCGAAAGGCAGCGAGGGCGTAGTGAGCTCCGCGTCCCCGTCACGACGTGCCTTGGTAAGGCGTCGGAAGTTGCGGCGTGCGCGACACAAGGTGTCTATCGCGCCGACGGCGCCGCCCGCCTTGAGCGGCTCTTCGCGACCAGTGGTGAGCAGCTATACACTCTCGTCGACAGAGTGACAGGTGTGGTCAAGGGGGCATGCACCTCGATGACCTGCCAAGTGTTGGCGAGCTCTTAGCGCTGGAAGAGATGTCCGTCGCCGAGTTGGGGCGGCGCTGAAGGACGGCGAGCTCGCCGAAGTGGTCATCATTCGACCCGAAGACGAGTTGAACTCGTCGTCCCTCGTGGACGAGTCGGTCTTGGCCGAGATCAAGAAGGCATTGAATGCGCGGAGTGGGTCAGCGATCCTAAAGGACCGAACTGACCCCTTCTATCCTTTGCTGAAGGAGTATGGAGACGTTGTCTCAAAGGAGCCACCTAGTGGCCTCCCTCCTGACCGAGGGGTCCGTTATGAAATTGACCTGGTTCCCAGAACGAAGTACTGCGTCACACGCCAGTGGCCCTTACCGAAGGAGCAGTGCGACGTCATTGATGCCTTCTTCCGTGCTAAGCGCACGGCAGGGCTTGTGCGTGAGCCAAGTCTCCGCACTCCACGCCGACGTTCTGTGTCAGAAAGCCGAACGGCAAGTGGCTCATCGTTCATGCTTTCAATAAGCTGAACGCGGCCACGATCCCGGCGCAGACGCCGATTCCTAGGAAGGATGTTCTTCAGAACAACATGGTTGGTTGTACCATGTATAGCGCGCTCGACCTAGTCGATGGCTATTACCAACCGTTCATGCGAGCGAGTGATGTGCCACTGACGGCGGTGAGCACCCCGAGCGGTATGCTCTGGGAGTGGCTCGTTATACCCCAAGGGCTGTCGAGGCGCTGGCGACGTTCAATCGTCTCGTGACGCAGCTATTCCGGCCCCATCGGGCGTATGCGCAGACATACTTCGACGACATCTTCGTCCACAGTCGTGCTGAGCACGGGAAGACTGACGTCGAGATGCACGTGGAGCATCTGCGAGCGGTGATCGAGTGCATGCGCACGAATAAGTTGTTCGCCAACGCAGACAAGTGTGTCTTTGGTGCCGAGGAGATCCCTTTCCTCGGCTGCTTCATTGGGAAGCGTGGCTTGCAGGCAGATCCTGCCAAGGTCTAGGCTATAGTGGACTGGCCGGTTCCTTTGAACCAGAATGACCTTCGCAAGTGGCTTGGCCTCGCCGATTACTTGCACAAGTACAGCGAAAACGACGCTGAGCTGGCTAGGCCATTGTCCAATCTCCTTAAGAAGGATGCGGACTGGAGTTGGCGTGCTGAGCACGAGACTGCGTTTACACAGATCAAGGAGAGCCTCCTGCAGGCGCCGATACTGGCGCTGCCGGACCCCGATCGTCCGTTCAGTGTCGTCTGTGACGCCTCCGATTTTGCCATCGGCTACGCTTTGCTACAAGCGGACGCCGAGGGGCGTGAACGCGTGATCGCGTTTGAGTCTCGCCAGCTTAAAGCTGCGGAGAAGAACTACCCAGTTCACGACAAGGAGCTACTTGCGATGAAGTATGCTCTCGTCAAGTTCAGGGTGCACCTGCTCGGCTCAAAGCCGTTCGTGATCTTCACGGATCATGCGTCACTACGCACTGCGACACAGTCGCCTCACCTCGCAGAGGATGGCCCGATGGCTCTCCTTCTTTGCGGAGTATAACTTCGAGGTGAAGTACAAGCCTGGCAGGCAGAACGTCTTGGCCGATGCGCTGTCGCGCCGGCCGGACTATGAGCTTTCTCATGTCACGATGGTGACGTCGTCGGTGACGGATTTGATCTGATCAGCGTATGCACAGGACGAGTCCTGCGTCGCATTGCTGCGCGCTCTGGGGAGCGAGGAGTTTAAAGACTCGAAGACAGAACTGTCTGGGCGATTGCGCGCGCGACTGCATCGCTACGCCTGCGAGGGCGGCCTGCTGTACTACAGCACCGGTCCTGGTGACCCTCCACGTGTCGTGGTGCCTCACGATGAGGACCTCAAGTATCGGATACTGTATGAGGCTCACGACGCTCCCACGAGCGGCCATCTTGGTCGCGAGAAGACCTACAGCTCAGTGAGCTCCATGTACTGGTGGCCCAAGCTGTACAAGTGGGTCAGCACATATGTGCGCATGCGTGAGACGTGTCAACGGGTCAAACCCGCACCGCATGCGGCAGCGCCTTTGGCGAGCTTGCCTGTACCCAGTGGGTGTTGGCAGTCCATGAGTATGGACTTTGTGTTTGGCCTGCCGAAGGACTCGGCAGGCAACACGGGCATTGTGGGCTTTGTTGACCGATTGAGTGAGATGGCTCACTTAGCGGCAGTGCCGGACTCCATTAATGGAGAGGGTACAGCCTCGCTGTTTATCGATCGAGTCTTTCGGCAGCACGGGCTGCCGGAGACGATCGTCTCGGATTGAGATCCGCGCTTCACAGGAAAGTTTTGGACGTCCGTCTTCAGGGTGCTAGGCACAAGACTGGACATGTCCACAGCGGATCATCCGCAGACCGACGGTCAAACTGAGCGCGTCAATCGCGTCGTCGAGGACGTCTTGCGCAGCGTATGCGCTGAAACTCCAAGGCGGTGGAGCGCCATGCTCCCGCATATCGAGTTTGCATTGAACAATGCCGTGCATGCCTCTACCGGCTTCACTCCGTTCTACGTGAACGGCTTAGCGCGCCCGCGCGTCTCCTTTCCCCTCCACTTCGTGGCCACGGGCTTGGTGGGGAGGGATAGCTCCCGAGCTTGCTGATGTCAGCCCTCTTGCGGTGCGCAAGCAAGTCGATGACTTCCTCTCGACGAGGTTGAGCGTCTTACGCAGTGTGGGCGACGCGATGGCTAAAAGCCAAGATGTTCAAAAGGAACACGCCGATGCTAACGGCAGAGGCAACGTGTGGGAGTTCAAGGTCGGGGACCTCGTGTTACTCAACGCGAAGAACCTCCCCACGCACGCCGTGTCAGCCGTCTTCAAGACGAAGCTGCGTCCACGCTTCATTGGACCTTTTAAGGTCGTGGTCAAGAAGGGCCTTGCATACACGCTGAACCTCCCAGCGAAGATGCGAACACATCCTGTGTTCTACGTGGGCTTGCTTAAGCCGTACCAGGACCCCGCGGGGGTGAGCGCGGAGGCGCTGGCGCCACAGGCGGCGCCGACAACGCTGAATTGACGAACTGCTGCAGCCCGGTCAGTTGACCCCGAAGCTCCGCGAGCCCTAGCTCCTGAGCGCGAAGACGATCGGAGATCGATTGCGGGGCCTCGAACCATTCCACCCGCTGCTGCAGATCCGTCAGATCTTGATCGTAGCGATCAAACGTCTCCCAGATTTCTCGCGTCTGGCGAGCGAGCTCTCCCCGCAGCGAGCAAACACGGTGCAGCATGGCTGGCATCTCCGACTGACGCGCCCAGCGCGAGCCAGGAATCGGATTCCCATGGTCATCAACCATCCGACCATCACCCACCTCCGGCGATGATCGATGAGCACAGCAAGCTCCACTATCACGTGGAGCGTCTTCTAGCACGTCGCCGACGTAAGGGTCATACCCAGTATCTGGTGAAGTGGAGGGGTTACCCTCACTCCCAGAACTCGTGGGAATACGAGATGCCGCTATGGTTAGACTGCCCTGACGTCGTGGACGCTTTTGATCGGGCTGATCAGGGGCACCCTGGGGGCTCACGGTCGACTCGTCGATCGAGCCGCGCTTCCCGCCACTAGTGCGGCGCGTCCGGGCCAGAAGCAGAGCTCATGCTCTGATCCGGGGCTGGTTCAGCCAGCGAAGCCTTTCCCTGAGAGGCAGCAGCAAAATGGGGCGCACCCGCGCCGACTGCACGCGCAAAGCGCGAGCGAGCAAGTCTCGTACGGGACTTAGCAACGTCAAAGTACAGACGTCGTTCGACGCGAACGTCGGCTTCGCTGAAGCTTGCATGCAGGTTGTCGAACGACTGAAGCTTCCGGCCGCATTCGGCCCAAGCCTAGAAGGCTGAGAGATACTCGGCGACGGTCTCTCTCGGCTTGAGAGCGATGGGATACGTCCGCATCTGCGGCACCGAGCCGCCGCTCGCTTGAGCGTGAAGACGTTGGCGATATTCCGCCACGTTCGTCACTTGCGGCGTCAGGAATCGCTCGTGGAGCGCCTGACGAGCCGCCAGCTCAGCGTCCGTGCGGGCTGGAGGCTCCACGATATAGCTGGCGAGCGAAGGTTGTGCGGCAGCAGCTCGGGCTCGCTCGCCTGCATCGCGCGGCTCGAAGCCGTAGTCGCGTCGCGACGGAGTCAGCAATGGCTGTGGCACCGGACGGTGTGAGCGCGTGTATGCCCGATTCGCGAGGGCGCGGTCCTGAGTCTCGTTGAGGTCATTCGGGAAGCGGTCGTCTCTATCACGAGGAGGTAGCGGCGGGGCTGTGCGCAAGGCGCTCAACACGGAGGCCGAGGGCCTGGCTTCAGGAAATGGACACGGCGTCCGCAGCGGTGGTCGCTGACAGGGAGGTATGCGTGGATCACGCGGAGAGCGTGACGTACGCGGAGGAGATCGCGGCGCTGGGCTTCCAGCCCTCGGCGAAGCACCTGAGCGATCTGCGTGCTCGTCACGATCCGGCGTACCGCCGCCTTGGTCATCCGACTCGTCGTAGTCGATCTCACCATCCTCTTGGGGCGACTGAGGGCGCCGTGTCGGCGACGGAGAACGCCGTGTCGGCGACGAGAGCGGGCTCCCACCTCGGTACGAGGTCACGTCGCTGTCAGCCTCTGTCGGAACTGTCCGTGGGGCTGCGCATGGCGCGATCTCCGTAGATTCGGCGATGCGCCGCGAAGTACTCCGCAACGGAGAGCGTGAGAGCGGCCTGGGGCCGGCTTGTGGTCGCGCACGAGCGCTGGGGAGCTGAGAACAGCCTGGCAGGAAGGCCTGCAAGTGATCGACACTTGAGGCACGCGAGGAATAGGCTCGGCGAACCAACGGCAGCCTCGTTGAGGCGTAGAGACCAGCGGAAGTCTCTAAGAGACGCAACCTTGACAAGGCAGTTGTGGATCCGGTGTATCCACTGTTTGGAGGGAAGGTGTAACAGGGTTACACGAAAGTCATAACCGTGCGTTGACTTTGGAGGTTACGCGAAACTCTTAGCCGTGTGTAGAGTTTCGACTGTGTAGCCATCTGGCTCTCCATCACTCATTTACATATCTCTTAGATTAACTATGCCACATAGTTTAGTCTATACATTTACAAGCAAGGTCAGATAAAACAACTCAATTCAGTTCTATTTTTGCAGTTAATTAGTGTTGTCCTTGTTTTAAGAGACACTGACTCTGCGGGTCCTAGTTACGGGACTGTACTTGGTTCTAGTATAGAAGTGAAGGCTGGAAGCCTAAAGAGACAGACTCGGGGAGTCCTACGTCTTCCTCTGTGCATGTGCACTGCTACGCAGCCCCGCTGCAATAGTGGATCCATAAAAAAGTAGCCATTAACTTCATGGAAGTTTATATATGGATTGACGCAAAATTTCCTTGCCAATCGAATGGTAACACGCACACATGCTACATATGGCGGCTTACGGTACTTTCCATACAAAAACTATGATTGCGCAAAAACGAGCCAGTCATGTCGCATCTTTTACACCGGAATTATACTCTCCATACCTGATTTGTTTACAAGGATTTTGCTAGGGCGGCTGAATCACGCTGGAAGTGGCGTAAACGGGCCATTCGGCCGATTTTGACTTGGCAAGAACTTGCGAAAATGACCAAGTGCGAAAGTTTTGTAGCCACGTAGGGTGGACTGTAGCGACTGAAATATGGCGAACTTCTCTGAATTTGGCCAACATACCTGTTGTTGAATGTATTGCAAACAAATTTGAATTTTCTTGGTTCACATCGATGCACTTTTGACAGCAATAGAATGGCGCAAAGATAGGCTTCCGTAGCAAGATGCCAAATTTTGTCGTCATTTTCTGAATCAATATTAATATCCAATAGGTACCGTTTTTGCAATGATATAGCGGAATACATCCCTTTTGAATGGTGTCTAGAAAGTAGGACATAGACTGGGCACATACTTCGTTTTTGTACGATAAAAATGTCGTTTTGTTAGCAAAACTATAAAGCTAATATTTGCAGTAGAAACGTGATATTTTGCAGACACGGAGTTGGTACATTGACAGAAAAGAAAGGAAGTACATTTTCGCGTAGCCGAAGTTATGCGTGCGCTAGACTCAATTTAGCTAGTCGGCGGCATAGAGTGGTGTCCGCATATGTCGGGTCTCCCTTTGCTGGAAGTGCGTCCTGGATAGATGTTGTGAGTCTCCTCCATGTCAGTTTATCCGAAGCGAGTAGCCGTAGTTCATCGAGGTCCTGTGCGGTGCGAAGTCGGTAACCGCAGCCGCTTGAGACTAGGTCTGCGTCAAGAACGGTCGGTAGAGTCGTGCGTGGACGGCCACGCCATGTTCCTGTGTTGCTTGGTTCGAAATAAGCGGCCATTTGTGTGTACGCAGGAATGTCGGGACGGCGTAAGATGTGACCAAAGAGGCCCCATCGGGCAGCCGTAATCTTGTGACCGAGCGGGCGTTCGTTGCAGGTGTCGTATAGGGTCGGGTTGGACATGTGGCGGCGATAGCGAATGTTGAGGACTTTGCGTAGCTGGCGGCGGTGAAAGCTCTCCAGTCCATGAAGTTCCGATGTCGTGAGAGCCCATGTGCCGCTGTTGTAGAGCAATATTGGCAGAACGAAGCAGTTGTAGAGTCGGATCCGAGTTTCGTCGCTGGTGTAGTGCGGTCGGAGCCACACCGTCCATAGTCTTGTGAGTGCTGCTGCTGCTAGAGTTTTGCGTCGGCTGACGTCTTCGCCATCGCCGAGGAGCGATCCAAGTTTCTTGGTCAGTCGCCACCCCTCGTCCGCTGCTCGGGTCCTGGGAGTTTCTCCTGTCGGAGTGACATGGCGCTCGAGCTTAGTGATCTCCGTCTTGGAGACATTCATTTGGAGAGACCAACGGGCGAGGATGTCTGGCGTTTGTTCGAGGATGAGGTCGATGATTGCTGGGTCATGGCAGATAAAATCTGCGTCGTCAGCGTATACCACCATTTGTTCCAGGAGCGGGTACGGTACTGGTAATTCCTTTGCTACATCGCGGAGAGCTGCTTCTAAATACACTACAAACAAAACTGGTGAGAGTGAGTCGCCTTGGGGGTACCTGTGTTGCTTTCGAAGGGGTCCATTGCTTGGCCACCGTTGACTCGAAGAGCCAAGGTTGTATTGGCTAGAAGAAGCTTGATAAGCCTGATGTCATCGTCGGTCAGAAATCCTTCGAGTGTCGAGATGAGCTTGGTCCGGTCTATGGTGTCGAAGGCTCTAGAGAGGTCGATGCCGAGAACATGGATAGTTTCCTTGAAGCGTTGCGTCCGGGCGCACAGCCAACGGTGCGTTCAGACGGCGTCAGCCGTGTTTCGTGCTTTTCTAAAACCACTTTGGTGCGGAGATAGAAAACCATTGACTGCGGGCGAGATTCGGTTGAGAACGAGTAGCGAGATGGCCTTGCGGATGCTATTGAGGAGGACGATGGGTCGAAGACTGGAACATTCCCCTCACGGTTTGTTTGGTTTCAGGAGACATAACAATGTTCCTTCGCCGAGGTCCAGTGGTTCCCCTCGTTCGAAACTTGCATTTAGAAGAGCCGTAAGCTGAGGTGCGAGTACGTCCGCGCCGTATTTAAGAGTTTCTGCTGGGATAGAGTCTGGTCCGCTGGCGCGACGGTTGTTTAGTTTTCGAAGAGCAAACGCGAGGTTGTCTGCAGTGATGGGGCGGTCGAGCCCGCGCTTCGGGATCTGGCCTGACGGGTTGTCGAGTCGGAAGAGCAAATTGTTTCTTGAAGTGTTCACAGACAAGTTGGTGAGTAGTTGGTTGATGTAGGATATACTTACCTTCCATGTCTGTGATGAGTAATGGCTCTGTGCGTCGTGGGCGGATTGCTCGTACCGCCTCGTAGAATTGAGCGATATGGTTGAGGCTCTCAATTCGGGCAATTTTGTCGTCCAGTTCCATGTTAGCCAGGTCGCGGCATCGAAAGCGGATCTGGTGAAGAATCGAATTCCGTTCGCGCCGAAGAGCTGTTGTGTTAGCTTTGCGGACATTGTAGATTCGTAGCTGGAGTTCTCGTTGGCGGGCTGTAAGTTCACGGAGGACAACGTCGTCATATCTGTGGTGTCGTTTGCGCGGAGTGGCGAAGTCAACAGTTGCTTCGGCTGTGGCTCGGATAGCATCTAGTGTCGTGGTCCATTGGGTTGGGACGGGAAGGTGTGTATCCAGCTTGAGGTCGTCGAGGGCGTCTTTCAGTGCTTTGTGGTAGCCAGCACGGGTGGGGTCATCATGGATGAGTTGTTCTCGAGCGAGTCGTAGTGGTTGGCCTGTGTGACTTCGAGGCTTGAAGCGGAGGCGGCGGGCTTGGCTTAGAGTAAAGTCCGCGGTCACGAGTTTGTGGTCGGACGAGGTGTCAGTTCCTCCCCAGGATTGGGCATCCATACAGAACCTGCGGCAGTTCTGTGGGCAGAGGATGTAATCAGGTTTTATATATATATGGTCGGCGCTACATATGTATCGCACTAAAATGACGTCGCGTTATGGGCTCTATTTTGGGCTTTTGCTGCTGTTTATTCCTGTAGCGCGCTGCTTTTTAGCGCCCAAGTTAGTACTACTCGATACACTATTTTCGGTTATCAGACGATACTGACAGTAATACTGATCAGAGCACAGTGAAACAAAGTGTAACTGGGGTTTTCAGTATGGCGAACATGATGGTGATACTCTGAGCGAGCAGAAACAGGCGCATCCACCAATCAGCGATCCGCAACGAAAACAACGGCTGTACTCCACCGATTGGGCTGAAAACTTGTGGAAGAATGTTTTCATATACGGGAACATGATGGTGATAGTATGACGTGACAGAGACAGGCCCATCATCCAATCAGCGATCGGGAAGGATAGCTATGGCCGGAATTACCGGATTGGGATGAAAACTTCGGAGACTACGTTTTCATGTGTGGAGAACACGATGTTGATTGTCTGAAAAGACATAGACAAGCCCATCACCCAATCAGCGAGTAACAAAGTTATCTACGGTGGCACACACCTGCTTCGACTAAAACCTTGGAGAATCACGTTTTGTATACGCGGAACACGATGGTGACACTGCGAAGTGATAGAGACAGGCCTGTCAAGCAGTCAACGACCAGTAAGGATAATTACGGCCGCTTACTCCCGTTTGGGATGAGAACTTGGGAGACTACGTTTTCGTATGTGGGGAAGAAGATGGTGATAGTTGAAGCGACAGAAACTGGTGCATCGGCCAATGAGCGTTCACAAAAGCCATTGCAGGCATCGTACGCCCGACTCAATCGAAACAGTGAAGAGATATGTTTCGACGCAAGGTGAACTTGCAGGCACGACTCAACGAAGAACGTAATGAAAGTACGTCCTTGAGTATGTGATTATGAGACAAATCGTGTGTAAGGTCGGAATATGTGTAGCAACTGAATGTGCGTATGTAGGTTTGAATGTTTGAATGTTTGTATAGTGCGAGTGTATGCAGCGTATAATGGAGGGTGGGAAGTCTGTTGTCGAGGGAGAATATGTGTATAAGCGTGTTGTATCATATATATACGTGTGTATGGGAACGACAAAAGGTACGTAGACTAGTTAATGAAACGAGGATCAATAAAAGTAGTGGAAACAGGTCCTGGATGACTATGCGTGCGAGAGTGGTATTGGGAATCGTATGAAGGTGAGTGAGTGTACGCTTGTGTAGAGTATGAGTAGGTGTCGAATAGGAGTGTGTAGAGTGGGAATGTGTGCAGAGAATGCGTGTTATTGTGTATGGATGTGTTCGTGTTTGCGTGTTCGTAGTATATGGTTTGAGTAAAATGAACGTGTCAATAGTATGATTTGGTGATAGGTACATGAGAAAGATAGAGTGGGAGTGAAAGAAAAAAAAAGAATGATAATAGTTGAGTATAATGAGATGGATTGGGATTGATAGGAAAGGTGATTTGAATGATTTTATAGAGTTGGTTGATAGTGTGAAAAAATGAGAAGAAGAAGAAGTATGTGGAGAGTAGGATAGTATATAATCGTGTAAGAGTGTATATACGTGTAAGTGTATGAGTGTGTAAGAGTAGATATGTAGATATTGTATGGAGAAGAATGAGTATGTGAAATGGGAGTGTGTAAAGAAGGAGTATGTAGAGAATAAATGGGTGTAGTGTAAAGTATGCGTGTGTAAGATAAGAGTGTGTGAGAAGAGAAAATGGAGTTGAGGAAGGAATAAAGAAAATGTGAGTAATAGAAAGTTGAAGAAAAAAGATGGATGTTTGTGTGTGTGAGTGTATGAGTGTATGTAGAGTATGGATGTTTGTGGTAAATAGAAGTGTATGTGTAGTGTGAGTGTAAGTATGAGTGAGTGTAAGTATTTGTGAGTGTAAATAGAGTAAGTGTAAAGAGTGTGAGAATGTGTATGTGAGAGGGTGAGTGTGTGTGTAGAGTG
>JAAVTG010000810.1:0-19260 GCA_011947345.1 Phytophthora quininea | reverse complement strand
CAGCTTAAAGCGTTTTCGGAAATGAGGTGTGCGACTTTCAGCTTTGCGCTGCTTGCTATCGGGGAGTATGATGCAATACTTGAGATGGCAATCACCGATTGTTGATTATTGTGCTCTAGGATTATGAATCATGAGCAGCAGATACAACCGCGATTGGATCCGTTGCCACAAGCACAGCACAAAATAAACAGCGCTGGGGGAGGGGTATCGAGAAGTAAGGCAGCCAGACAATGACAGCGAATTTGGTCCATAGCGGATTTTTTTATGATTACAGTCATTCTCGTGGTTTCAAACAAGCGCTGGTTTCGAAGCCTCTGCATTGTCAATACCGTCGCAATTCAAGTTAATCATGGGCTGCAGCGAGATTGTCCGGATCATTGAAGCGTCAATGTTTGCGTCTCTGATCTCCGAATGTTCATCATAGCAAGCAACAATCGATCCGTGGAGTAGAACCGATGGGAATGTCGTATTGTCCGTTTAGACCCGAGCGATCGTGTGAGGAACCGAGATGCATTGGAGCGGGTCTGGTAAGCGAGACCAAACAAGCGTGATAACCAGCGCACCAACGAGCACCGCGCAGCCAGCGAGCGTAAGAAACACATTGAACGTCGGAATATAGGCGCGGATATCGACCCGTTGCACGTTTTGGCTGAACGATAACGTTATATCAAGTCCAGGCCGGTTGACCACATCACGAGCGACTCCGTTCTGGAAGAGAAAGAAACTTGCCGCGGTATATGTGGCCTGGAGCGTCGAGTCCATGTACGCGTGGTTGTTCACGTAACTTTCGAGCCGCATTTGATTTGTTTCGGCGCAGTCTGCACTCCAACCCGTCGTGGCGAGACTGAGGTCGCGTACGTTGTGCGGCAACAGAAAATCACCGAGCCAGCCATCGCTGTCACCGCCATGACGAACTGAGAAGTGCTCCGGGCGGATCACGCAAGCAGTTGCAGCGGCTGCTGCATCGAGAACGAATCAAAAGTCAGAGCGAAGCATAAGGGACGGGCAGTTCACCCGCGCTAACAATCAAACGCTGCGAAGCTGCAGGCAGGCAGGTCAGCTTCCAGTCCCATACAACCACTGACGTCTAAACACTCTGCGTCGAACTTCGTCGACAGATTCTGCAACTCCCAGCTAATACGGGCAAACGTCCAATACGTCACTTCGCGCAAGTCGACCACAACATTTTCATAGCTGCTGCTGAAAACACCTGAAGAATTGGCAGTCGCGTCGGTAATGAGTTTATCAGCAACGAGCCGCTTAGCAGAACTCGTTATAAAAAGCGACGACGGAGATTTGTCGGTGCAAACGATAGAAGGCTCGCCACTCCCTCCTGGAGCCTCGCCGTCATCACTTCGTCACCGTTATCATTTAAGCAAACCGCGAACAGGTTTATCATCGCATCCGTCGTGTCATTTCCGGTTGGAGCAGATGTCTTCCCGGGAAGAAATGTCTGTCGTGGTGTAGTATCGTGTCTTCCCGTCTTCGCTCTGGGCCGTCCCTAAATGAGCCGACGCCATCTCACGCTCAATCGTAACTGCATCCAGCCAAATCGAAGATGTGATTTTGACGTGGGCCAGCTCAGTTGTCCAGCTTCGCACTGTCGACTCGTTTTTCGCCTCGTCCGACGTAATGTTGTAAACAAATGGCCCGCTGTGCTTGATCAACCACTCGCGGTCTTCTTCCTTGGACGCAGACAATTTCGGTACGAGAAGCCCTGCCAGTCTGGCTGCAGGCATGTCGTTGCTCGTGGAAAATGCGTGGATGCGATGCCAGCTTCGAAGGAGTCAAAGAGCGTGTAGGAATTTCCAGCAGCAACGCCGTAGAGCAGCAAACCTGCTGCCACAGAGGCATTCATAGGAAATTGCTCGGGTGTGAGTGCTGCGTTGGCGGCCACGTCACCCTTCGCATCGACGACAATCTTCATCGCACCAGCGTTGAGGGCCTGTGTTCGCAAATGCTGCATCCAAGGCAGCTGCGGGAAACCGAATGTGATGATGTCGAATCTATCCATCACTCCACTCTCGCTGCACAGACTGGTTTAAGATAACGCACGGCAGGATGAGATTGCGCAGCATCGTGTTGACCACGGGGTTGGGTGGCCTGTCGTCCGAGTACGACGAATTCACAGAGGACGATCCGTTGTCACTCAACTGCCGAGATAAATCTTGCGTGGAAATTACGGGCTGAACGGGTCGTTCTTGCGACTGCACGTTGAGGCTGGTCAGTCCGTTCGCAACCAAATACCCCAGTCCAGCGCTGAGGGCGGTCACACTTATCTTTACGCGCGAACTTGGCTCGATTTGCAAGACCTTGTCTGTCATCAGTCGCAAAACCAAGATATTCACCATGAAACCCAGGCAAATGTTGAGGGAGTGCTCGCGCGCACCGGTCGTGCTACCTGAGTAGGAGTTGTATTTCTCGATGAGTTTTTCCAATTCCTCGTTGGAAAAACCACCCTTGTAGAAGTGATCGAGCACGTCGTCATTGCCGCTGAAGGCCACCGTGATCCCCACGAGGGCAGCCATGGATAGCGCGGATATTAGCACCAGTCGACTCCGGTTTATTGAGAGTTGCAATGTCTCGGCGCTATCGTCAGCGACTAATGCTGGCGAGTCGAGCGACTGAGTTGTCGTCTCTGGTTTGCGGACGCTGCCAGGCTTCGCTGGCGATGCCGCCATGTCGAAGGCTGTTGAGAAGTGAAGAGAAGAACTGGATAAGCGAAGATAAAATCTTGTGGATGGCCTGGACACCTGAGACCGTTCAGAAAGCGGGCTCGAACTTCGCGAGTAAATTCAGCTCAGCTCATACTGTCTCGCTAGGGTGGACCGAATAGTATCCATCACGATAACAAAATATCACGCAGTAATATGAAGGTCCCGCCACTTGAATTCCAGCACACTCGGAAATCAAAATATACTCTATTGCTTCATGTCGACATCACTCTTTCCATCCGCAGCCTCCACTTTACCATCTCCTTCGTCCTGCTTGACTTCAGATGGGCCGACGGTCGTTGAGCTGTTGCTTCGCGTCAACTTGGAGCGAGACTTGCGCAGGTTCTTCTTCATCCGGTCAAACATGCGCTGATCGGTCCGCGACACGGACGGGAACACGCGGTCAAACGCACTGATGAAGTGGTGGTGTTCAATGCCCAGCGGGCCCATGGTCTCCCAGCATCAAGTTTGGAGAAGTCAGTCTCACGCAACGCCGTGATTCCAGCTTCCCGAACCAAGGCACTCAGATCTGCGCCACTGAAGCCCTCGCAGCGAGCGTCGGCCGCGATAATTTCTAGCTGTACGGACGTCGCTAGCGCGCACTTGGCAGTGATCGTTTTCAGAATTTGAAGCCGCTCCAAAGCCTGGGGCAGTGGCACGTACAGCAGCTTGTCTAGACGACCAGGACGCAGCATAGCAGGATCGATAATGTCGGGACGGTTCGTGGCTGCAATGACGAAGACATTGCGACGGCCGTCCAGACCATCCATCTCAGTCAAAAGCTGGTTCACGACTCGCTCGCTGACACCGTTGCCTCCGCTGTCTCCACCCGCACCACCGGATCGGCGCGGAGCTAGCGCATCTAGCTCATCAAAGAATACGACGCAAGGAGAAGACGCACGGGCACGCTGGAAAACCTGGCGCACAGATCGCTCAGATTCGCCAACGTACTTGTCCAGCAGCTCGGGCCCTTTGATGCTGATAAAGTTGGCGCCACTTTCATGAGCAATAGCTTTAGCCAGCAGCGTTTTACCGCAACCTGGTGGGCCGTAAAGCAGCACACCTGCAGGCATCGACAGCCCAAGTGCTGCAAACCGTTCTGGGTGCGCAATCGGCTGCATCACAGCAAGCGAGAGCTCTTCTCGCACCTCGTTCAGTGCGCCGATGTCGTCCCACGTCACGTCCGGGATCGTAGCGAAACCCTCGCGCTTCGAGCTCGGTTGAACCTTCGCAATTGCTGCCTCAAAGTCACCCATTGTAATACTAAGCGGCGCTAACTGAGCTTCAGTAAAAGGCTCCACCTGCGCACGGAGATCATCCGCTGCCGAGGGCTTCCCTTCTGTCCCGTTAGCCTTTTCTGAAGATGAATCCTCCTGTGTGTCTACGTCCATGACTTCATCGCTGGTCTCCGCGTTGGTCTCGCCCTGCATAATGTTATTGAAGATACGGTTGACAGCACCGACTGCTGCTTCCTTCGTCAGCGAGACGAGATCAGCGCCCACAAAACCTGGCGTACGACGAGCAAGCGCGGCATAGTCAAAATCCCCTCGAGCGTCATCTTACGCGCCAGTACGTGCAAAATCTTTTCACGCGCTTCGTCGTCAGGAATTCCAAGGCAAATTTCACGGTCAAAGCGTCCAGCGCGGCGCAGCGCTGAGTCCAACGCGTCTGGGCGGTTGGTGGCGCCAATCAGCAGCACAGGCTTTCCACCCGTATTCTCCAAACTCAACGAGTCCGTACTCGTCAGCAACTGGGCGACGATTCTCTTCTCCATTCCTCGCTGCGACGTCTCTCTCTTAGGTGTAATCGCATCAATCTCATCAATAAAAATGATCGACGGCGCGCGGTTGATCGCCTCATCAAATAGCTCCCTCAGCTTCTGCTCAGATTCGCCCGACATGCCTGACACAATCTCCGGTGCCGACACTTTCAGAAACGTAGCCCCACACTCCCCTGCAATGGCGTTCGCCAGCATCGATTTTCCCGTACCGGGTGGTCCATGCAGCAATACCCCGCGAGGCGGTTCCACCCCTAAATGAGCATACACCTCTGGGTGGGTCAACGGGTACTCAATCAGCTCTCTCACCTCCTGTAGCACCGCCTGGATGCCACCAAAGTCCGAGTACCTGGTCGTGGGTCTCTCCACCACGAAACCCTTGCTATCTTCCGTATCTCCTGCCTTGTCCTCATCATCACTCTGTTTAACCCTTCTCCGGACCAATTTAACCTTCTTTATCAATGGTTTGTCGCTCCGTTCCTGGCTCTGGGCCGCGTATTTCTTCTGCATGGCGTTGTTCAGGGAGTTCCCAGCGCCAGAGCTGGCCTGCAGCTGCTCCATCTCTTGGATCGTCTTCTCGTCATCGCTGTCGGACCCGGAGCGGCCCCGTTTGGGCGTTTCCTGTCCTTTGTCGGTCAACAGACTGGGCTGCGCCTTCTTGAGCACTTTTGCACCACCTTTTTCAAGGCGCCCAGCGGTTTGCGCTGGTACTCTGGGTACGTGTCCCGCAGGTGGGCGGTGACCGTCGGTTCGCTCGGTTTCGCGCCCCGCTCCTCGCACTCGCGGAGGTACCGCCGCACATGGAAGCTCACTTTGGCCTCCATGTTGACTTTGGAGTTGTGGTGGCTGGAGAGGAAGCGCCCGCTAGAACTGTAAAAATTATGTCATATTTACAGAAATAGTACTAGATTGAAACGGCAAGTGCTGCGGCAACTATCACGGCGGTCTCAATGCCGACAGCGAACCAATTTGAAGCGGCAGAACTAGAAGTCTTGTCACTCTCCGAATTAATTTCACCGTCGTCCGAAGTGGAGGTAGCGACGCTACCTGAGGTTCGAGATCCAGTCACGCTTGTCGAGTTGGCATTCGTCGTCACCACAACTGCTGGCTCACGCGTAGGGGTGCTGGTTCCTTTGCACGCCGACGTCCCGGTCGACCCGATCTTGTCGGACGCGTTCGGCGTGGCAATCTTGCTCGCGTTCTCGCCGTCGTAGTTGCTCACCGCCACCTCCTGCGCCGCGAAGCAGATGGTACCCGAGCTCTGCGCTTCCAGGACCAGGTCGCCGCCCACTGCGAAGGACGAGCCCTGCACCGAGATCGCGGCACTGTCCTTGACCTCCAGAGACACCTCGCCGCTCACAGACACGCTTTTCACGGCCAGTTCGATCCGTGCGGCTTCCGACGCCTCGAGCACAACATCCTGCAACTGGATCGGCTCGGACGTGTACTCGACACGCACAGAGCTCGACCCGCACGCCTCGACAGAAAGCTCTCCCTTGGTCGCTAGTGCGCTTGCTTTGAGAATCACCTGCGCCGACCCGTAGCTTTCGAGGTCGGCCACTGAGCTGTCGGACGACAAGACCACCTCGGTCAGCAAGTGGCCGTTTGGGGGACGCTGCTGCCAGTCGTGTTGAGCATCAGCCCGGTGGTCTTTTGGTTCCCGTACGTCTTCTCGCTGATCACCGTGACAGCGTCGACGATGGCTTGCGAGTCGCCTGTCACGTTGACGTAACCGATGACTCCGTCAGGTAGGCCCTCGGCGCGAGAGATGAAAACTCGGCCGACGAGGTCGAGGTCGATGCTGTCAATTGCGGTGCTGGAGGTGGTGACGGTCATCGTTCACTGCTTGCTGTAGCCGCCGTGGTTGGACGAGGACGGGTCGGTTTGGGTCTTGTCAGAGCTAACGGAAAAGTCGGCGTTGGCGAAAGCTGCCACGGACGCGCTGGCGAGGAGGGTGGCGTGGAGGGTGCTGGGTTTCATGGTGCGGAGGGAAGTTGTGGGCTTGCTGTCGTTTTTGAAAATGACGTGCGCCTCTGAAGATCGACATTATAGTGACGAAGTTTTTTGGACGATGCTGGCGGCAACGAACGTCGTTTGGTTCGTCTTGATGTTCGCGATGGGGTCATTTGCTGCTGTTGGACACTCACTTGGGCTCCATAAACTGCCGAGTTTACACGGAGGGGTATCGTCATCACGAACAATGACGCTCCATGCCCTTGCGATTTGTCGTCAACGGAAGATGTTTGTCATCCGCTTCTCTTTGTGTGGAAATACCCTTGGCAATTCACCCAGCGATTTCTATTCGTGCCGTTAGCTGCAAAGAGTTCATCGACAGTTAGCGTTGGTACACAAGTAACCACGCTGTGCGAAAAGTTTCCCGTCGGCTGGCGTTTTCAAAAACGACAGCAAGCCCACAACTTCCCTCCGCACCATGAAACCCAGCACCCTCCACGCCACCCTCCTCGCCAGCGCGTCCGTGGCAGCTTTCGCCAACGCCGACTTTTCCGTTAGCTCTGACAAGACCCAAACCGACCCGTCCTCGTCCAACCACGGCGGCTACAGCAAGCAGTGAACGATGACCGTCACCACCTCCAGCACCGCAATTGACAGCATCGACCTCGACCTCGTCGGCCGAGTTTTCATCTCTCGCGCCGAGGGCCTACCTGACGGAGTCATCGGTTACGTCAACGTGACAGGCGACTCGCAAGCCATCGTCGACGCTGTCACGGTGATCAGCGAGAAGACGTACGGGAACCAAAAGACCACCGGGCTGATGCTCAACACGACTGGCAGCAGCGTCCCCCAAACGGCCATTTGCTGACCGAGGTGGTCTTGTCGTCCGACAGCTCAGTGGCCGACCTCGAAAGCTACGGGTCGGCGCAGGTGATTCTCAAAGCAAGCGCACTAGCGACCAAGGGAGAGCTTTCTGTCGAGGCGTGCGGGTCGAGCTCTGTGCGTGTCGAGTACACGTCCGAGCCGATCCAGTTGCAGGATGTTGTGCTCGAGGCGTCGGAAGCCGCACGGATCGAACTGGCCGTGAAAAGCGTGTCTGTGAGCGGCGAGGTGTCTCTGGAGGTCAAGGACAGTGCCGCGATCTCGGTGCAGGGCTCGTCCTTCGCAGTGGGCGGCGACCTGGTCCTGGAAGCGCAGAGCTCGGGTACCATCTGCTTCGCGGCGCAGGAGGTGGCGGTGAGCAACTACGACGTCGAGAACGCGAGCAAGATTACCATGCCGAACGCGTCCGACAAGATCGGGTCGACCGGGACGTCGGCGTGCAAAGGAACCAGCACCCCTACGCGTGAGCCAGCAGTTGTGGTGACAACTAAAGGAGACCATGGGGTGATTATGGCAACCGTGTCTAGAGATAAAGTACCGGTAGCTGCTACTGGAAGTCCCTCAACCGCGAATGATGGAGATCCTGCCAGTGATGACTCCCAGGATGAAGACGATAGATAAGCTGCTATCCAGAGGTACAAAACACACGTCTCGAGCTGGAACTATTTTTTTGTCAATAAAAACTATTCGTGTGGCCTATTTTCAGGGAATACGAGACTGGCAGACGAGTTATCTCCCTTCCCGACCGCTGCGACAGAGGATTCCATCATGACAAAGACTTCGCAGCGATCGGCCTCCATACCGGAGCGACCCGACCAAACGAATAGCAGGTCTGCCACCGTCGCTACGGCAAAAACCAACCAGATCCTCCCCGCTACCCCAACAACCAAACAAGTCTCAAAGCCAAGAGACCAGCGAGAGATTTTTCGCCACGAGATACTTTCACTTCGTGATGCTTATGGTGTGCTTGGGATCCCTATGATCCTCACGCTCGTAATCTGTATCGGCTGGACGTCGTGGCTTATTGTGGTCGCGATCGCACCGAACGAAGCTGCCAACTGGCTGATGGGCACTGGCACCTACGACAACGGTCAATTCTGGCTCATCACTGACACAAACCCCGCCGTGATCAAAGCTGGAATTGTGGCACTTGTCTTCATCAACGTTTGTTATGTGTTCGTATTGACGAAAATGCTCCGCTGGCGCAAAAACGTTGCCGGCATCATCGCGCTTCAACTCGTGGAGATGAAGTTCGAACGGATCTCGTCTTCGTCGTCATTGACGTGCTCGAGAGCAAAACGAATTTGCCTGCACGCACACAGCCAATTCAAAGAGCTAACGTCTTTCCGCGGCGCCGATCGAAAGTACTGGGTACGTAGTTGTTTGAATGTTTGTGGTTAATTGAGTACCTCAACCCTCACGATTTGGCTTGCCAACGATAGAACGTGTTGTTGAAAGTGTTGAATTTAACAATGCAGATGATAGTTCTTCTCGAACTGCTGGATACTGGCAACCCTCAGGCCCTCGTATACGCCTACACGGCCTTTATTTCGGTGGGGTCTATGGCAGGGGCTTTGAAAATTCTCATCGGCACGTTTTCAGCGATGACCGAGGTTGCCATCGGTTCTGTGTGAGTATTCTGTTAAGGACACTGTCCGTGACAACTTTTATAAATGCTCATATCGTTCATCTTGGTGCAGATTTGACTTGTTTGCGGCCGTGGTTTACCCGATCGGCGTCCTGGTGTATTGCTACTACAACTTCCAGTTTGACGGTGCCGTTTTCGCTACTTATTTGAAAATTCTCCCGCCTGGAAGTTTTGAACGCTCCGCGAGGTGTTCGCTAATCCATCGGAGATTGCGTTTTTCCGTCTGGCCTTTGACTCGCTTCGAATTCGCTCGATGCTCGACTTCGCCCTTCGTGTGGGCATTAATCTATCGTTCTGCTATCGGATCATGCGTGCTGGGGACGTTCTCATCGCAGCTCACCTCCACCATGTTACTCTAGGTCGAGATCCCAGAAGCAAACCAATTTCCAGACGACAAAAAGCAGTACCGAAATCTTACGCCGTCGCGTTTATCACTTGCAGCGTCATGGTCTGGGTGTTTTCGGTCCAAGCCATGCAAGGCTCAGAGGAGAGATGTTCCCAGTACCCAGAATGCGTGGTTTATGCCTACCGATGGGCGTCCAGCGACGGGAAATGCCCGTGTCGAATCGTTATCAACGTAAACCCTGCGCCGATGACCTACGAAGAATGGATATATCCCATTGACGTGTACGATAATATCAAGGAGTTGGCAGCATCCGGCGAACTCCGATCACTGCAATTGATCAATCGACAACTTCTCGAGTTGCCAGAAGAGCTTCGAGCGTGTCGCTATTTGACGTCCATGTAAGTTCGCTTATCTCCAAATGCTCACTTGATGCTGGCTTGCTAACGTGTGATACGTAGTACGCTAATCTACACTGGTATCCTAAGCATTCCAACGTGGACCCAGGAATTCAAGTATCTGGAAACGCTGTAAGATATCCTGCCGCTTTGCCAAGTGCATTTCCTCATTTTCATTTTTCTTTGTTATGTTAGACATCTGGAAGGGAAGCAAGGCAGTCGAAATTTGCTCGTGTTGCCTGGCGACCTCTTTAGCGACATGCCTTGGCTGTCGATGGTGCACATCGGCGTTCACCTCAATCTCGCCAACATTCCAGCATTTAACGGCGTCCCGAATCTCAAGACGTTGACTCTCGCTCGACTATTTGCGATTCGCGAACTACCTTCGCTCAGCCTTCTACCCAGGTTGGAGAAGCTGATTTTAACATTTCTCCCCAACTGGAGCGGATGCCAAGCATGGCCCCGTTGCAAGGTCTTGAAGACTTCACACTCTCAAGACCAACTCGCTTGTGCTGCAATGGCTTTCGTGGGGAATGCGATTTAAACGACAGCTACTGTATCGCAAACCCGAGTGTGGGGATGACAACGTCAGTCTGCGTGAGTGGCAAGCCTTTTGAAGGAAGCGCTGGGACTCGCTCAGTATTTGACAAGTTCGCGTCATCAGTCTGCCAAAAGTTGCCGTCGGATGGGATGTTGCTGGAGGAGGTTCCGATGAAAGCAACAATTGACATTTGCAACGGGAGGCCGTTTGGGGAATGCCAACTTCCCGGTGGGATCACAGGCATCTGCTACAACACTCGCATGCAAGTGCTTTCGTGCTACGGAGATGAAAACTACATCAAGCTGCGGCGATACCAGATACAACTGCGCGTTGGACCTGCCTGCAATCCGAGCATCGAAAAATGGCTGGGGTGTCCTTGATGCACTCGACTAGATCGGAAACGTGAACTTGCACGTGTACTTGTAGCACTTTCATCCATACGATGCCTTATCTGCGACAGCGGTTTGGCACCGAATCCCCATGGTGCCTCACACCACTTCTCGTCGATTCTACTTGGATCTGGTCAAGGTTGCTGCGCCCCAAACGGTGTCGATTGCGCCCGCCAGCTGCTGTTTATTTTGCGCTGTGCTTGTGGCAACGGATCCAATCGCGGTTGTATCTGCTCATGATTCATAATCCTAGAGCACAATAATCAACAATCGGTGATTGCCATCTCAAGTATTGCATCATACTCCCCATAGCAGCGACTTCTCAATTTGCGGTATTGTACTCACCACCAATTGAGCGCCAGTTTCTCCCAACTCTCTAGAGATGCCTACTCCAAGTTCTGCCTCTGCGACGCCACCTGCTCCCCCAACGAAGGCCTCCTCCGACATGGAGGTGGAGATCGATCGCTCTCCTCGCCCAACCATGAATCAACCGGTTTCCGCTCCGGCTGACGCCTCAACTGGCGAAGCAAGGTGCGACCCGAGCGCCTCAGCCACGGGCAAGCATCTGGAACAAGCCCCCAAGCACGACAATACGCGTGCACCCATCTCGTCAGCGACGCCTCCGCAGACACAGCCAGCGGACCGCTTACCATCGTATCGGGAGGCCGTAACAGGCCGCGCGGAGCCAACCATTTCGCCGTTGACGTCGCGAGAGCGTCCACGTGGCCTACTTCCAACCCCCGAAGCCCTAGCCGCTGTTCGTCGCTTGTACGAGGACGGACAACATGATCCAGCAGAGTTTCTTGCCGCGGCGAAAGCGGCGCAACCCGAAGCCATCACTGATGCACCTTTCAGCATTAAAGCTCGGGTGTCGTCTTCCCTGTTTGGAGTGTCTAGACCCGCCCTTGTGCTCGGGTTGACTGCAGTGAAAGACAACACAACTGTCTGTGAGGTTATCGAGTCGGGCGACATTTTACATGTGCACCGTCAACCACGCGACAGTCTCGTGCTCTACTTACGTTCTGAGTCAGCGAAGCAGCGCTTGGCAGGCCAACGCTGTCAGTATTTGGGACGCACGCTCACTTTTGAGGCGTTAAACCCTCTCTCAGACGCGTTTTACATTGACGTGCTCGGTACTCGTAGCGATCAGACCGCGAGCGACCTGTTCAATGGGTTTCTTGCCAGCCAGTGCCAACCGGTATATTTCAACTTCACATACCGGGCTCCGTCAGGATCGATCACCTCGGGCATTGTGCGCTACTATTTCAATACCCCGAAATGTCCCGAGGCGTTGGTCGTGGACGGCCAAGTTTGTGATCAAGTTGTGTTGGAAGGAATTTTGTATTCCGCGCGAGCTCGAGGAGCTCCCTCGGTTCAATACTATTTGCATCCAACGAAACCATCGCCCCACGCGTTACGGTTTGGACCAGGGGGTCTATTCTGCAACACAAACCCATCAAGGCTTCCCTTTACCTGTCAGCGGTAGTAAAGAGGTCGGCAGAGCTCGGTCGAGTCAGCTTCAACGACGACTGGGCCACTGAGCAACGATACTACAGCGATGGAAGTTGATGATGCTGGAGTGAGTTCGAGGACTGCAGCGCCATCGACATCCTCAGGAAGGTCGGGCACAGCACAGAATCCGACATCGAGTCCCGCATTTAGCTCGCCCCCACGAAAGCGACTGGCAAAGCGTATCCCCGCCCAAGTATGCGCGCGTCCGCGTGCTTTCTACTCGGAAAACTACTGGTCCGAACTCGACACGGTTTCACTGAAGCTGCGAGAACACTCAGTGCATTTTGAGGGAGATGACGTGGGTCTACGCGTCACTCCGGCAGAGATTGTGGTACCTGATGGTGTCCGCAGCTCCAATGAATATGCAAACTTCATGGAGGTGAGGAGGCGGCGGGCAGTCTGCTCGGATGTACCTTCCTCTATTGCGAAGTCACTCGTACTACTCGATGAAGATATAGCCATCCAGGAGGCCGCAGCGCTCCGGGAGCTGGAACTCGCAGCGATGATGAAGAATCTGGACCCTACCAGATCAGAAACAGAGATCATCACCACGGATGATCTTGTGCGGAAAATGAACAAGAATAAGGTCCACTTTGCAGGCAAACTTTTTCGGCTCATGAGGACTAAATCGCAGCTCATGGATGACTTTGTGCGGGTTCATTTAATATCTCGCGCAATCCACGCCACCTTGCCGTTGTCCTGCGCTTCGGTTGCGGAGAAATGGAAGAAAATATTCGGAGAGGACTGCCCGCGATCGCGCGAGACGCTATTTGAACAAGTAGATCGATGGGTGTTAGACATCAACGAGCTGGAACTGTACGAGCTGTCGGAAGCTCTAGCCTGCTTTGAACTTCTTCTACTGGCGGTTGCTCCTGACATTTTTGGACGCGATATTTGGCTGCATGTTCTGTGTGGATTCGATGCGCCGTGGATTGGTTCATCCCCAGTACGTCTACTCCATCCAAACCTGTTACTGGGCGTTCTCCGAAGCGACCTCGGAGCCCGGATACTCACGTATGTTGAGTCCTCGCAGTGGGTGACTCCATTCACTCGCCGTCTCCAAACGCTTCAGCAATCTTTGCTCTGGGTGCCAGAAGAGAATGGTGCACTTTCGATCGCGTTCTCTTCATTGGGGCCAGTATGGGGTTCTACCGTATTAACTCTTCCGATCGCTTAAGTGGAATTTTCGTGGACCAACGTCGACCTGCTCTCTGTCAACACGAACGGAGTCAAGCAGAATGGACGTAAACTCTCCGAGCGAGTTGTCTCGCAGTTCCATGTCATCGCGCTCCAGGAAACGAAATTCCGGAACGCACATCACTTCTCCAAGTTTTTATTTAATGTTTCAACTATCTCTCGCCACACAGTATTTGTGAGCGATCGTAACAGCGGCAATCCAGCCCAAATCGGTCCACGTAGCGGCGGGGTCGCCATCCTGCTTCACCCCGAGTTACCTGGGGTAGGCACAGCCAAGGTTGTTACTGAGGCTACCGTCGAAGGTCGATATCTGTTGGTACGAATGGAAGTGGATGGTCATCCCGTCTACATTCACAATGTGTATGCCCCAGTCCGCCAAACGGACCGGGTGGGTTTCTTTGCGGGTTTGCCCACTCATTTTGAAGACTCCTCTCATCATATCGTGATGGGGGACTTCAACGTCGCTGTCGATCCGGTGCTAGACTCGAGAGGTACTGCTCAACTGTCGGATACGACTCGAGGGGAGTTGATTAGCTGGTTAGCGTCTCTCCGAGTCATCGACCCCTGGAGACTACGCTTTCCTGATCGACGTCTGTTCTCCGGCCCACTTCCACGGGTTAATCGTCTTGATTACATTTACATCTCTGACACATGGGTGGACACCCTGTTCGACTCCGCGAAGTACTATCAAGCACCACATACGGGCGATCATCTAGCTGTTCGTCTCTCTCTCGGTGAGGCGCGCCGCCGTCCATCTGCCGGATATTGGAGGCTTCGGCCAGAAACTCTGGACAATCATGCAGTACAACGAGAAATTGTTCAGGATATTCAAACACTTGCCGCCACCATCCACTCAGTCCCCAATCCGGGTCTGGTTTGGGAGGGATGGAAACGGCGAATTCGAGGTCAGCTCCAGCTCGCCCAAGCTCAGGATTGTACCCAAGCCAACTCACTCCTGTCTGCATGTCAGCGGGATCTTACCCACTGCCATCGCGCCCATGCTGCAAGCAATTCGGATGAATCCGCAGCAGCTCTGATACAGGCTGTGGAGACAGAGGAAGCAGTTCAACAGCACTTGCTTGAACAACGCCAAGACCAAGGGTTCGACTTTCATGCACATGAAATGGAAGCATCAACCTCAGCTTTTTTCGTCCACCCGATACGGTGCTACGCTCCACGGCTATTCCTGCGATAGTACTAGAGTCTGGAGTGGAGTCAAATGATCCCGCCGACATTAGTGCTGTTTTCAGAAGTCATTGGGGCTCAATCTTTGGCGATCCGAAATATGGGTTGGAGGATACCCGAGTTGATAACACCATGACCGATCGACTCCTGAATTCGGTGGTAAGGCGCCTGGACGACGCCCAAGCTGCTATTTTGGACGCGCCGATTACCGCGGGGAATTGGCGAGGACAATTCACCACCTGAAGAAACTCTCTGCTCCCGGTCTGGACGGTCTCGGGCCAGCACTGTATATGTTAGATCCTGAAGCCTTTGGTGAAGTTCTATCGGTGGTTTTTGCCAGCGAACTGGACCACGGTCGCCTCCTTTCGTCGCAGCGAAAGTCCTGCGTCTCATTACTCTACAAGAAAGGGGACAGAAGGGACCCAGGCAACTACCGACCGATTTCACTGATGCAAGTTGATGTAAAAATCCTGTCCAAATCGCTGGCTTACCGACTTCAGCGCTTCCTCCCGGATCTAATTCACCCCGACCAAAAGGCTTCGTCAAAGGGCGCTCCCTGCATCATCACGTACGCTTTCTCCATGACCTACGGAGCTTACTCCAGCGTCGGGGAGGCAAAGGTTACGCTCTCTTTCTGGATTTTGCGAAGGCTTACGATCGAGTCAATTGGAATTACTTGTTTAAAATACTTGAGCGAGCTGGTTTCGGAGAGGTGTTCTGTAGCTGGGTTCGTCTTTTGTATTCGGATGTCCAAGCGACACTATCGCTAAACGGGACTCTACAAGAAGCGTTGTTTCCAACACGTGGAGTCAAGCAAGGAGATCCTCTCTCATCTCTGCTATTTGTGCTTTCAATCGAGCCTCTCGGCAACCTCCTCCGAGCCCAACCGGATCTCGGAATTCCGATATCCGTTGACTTAACCGCTACTGGAATCTATTTCGCGGATGACTCCACCCTCTTTTCGAAATCTCTCGCGGGCTTGGCTCGTCAAGTAGAGATTGTTCGATCGTATTGCGCCGGCTCCGGAGCTCTACTCAACCTCGAGAAATCACAATTATTTACTTTCCATGATGAGCGCGTATCAGCCCAGGCTTCTCAGATCGGGCTCAATTCTTCGGAATGCGTCAAGTATCTTGGTATACCTTTTGGTCAGGGAGTGAGCGACGACTCAATTTTGCGTCGTTGGAATCACGGATTGGTTCCAGACTGGCACGGTGGAGTGCTCGTGCACGTACCTATCGGGGCAGACTACTCATTCTGCAGACTATGGTTCTCTCGATTTTATGGCACTTTACACCGCACTTTACTATGCCGACAGCTATGATTAAACGATTACAGTCACTAGTTGACCGATACCTCCTGACGCGAAGTGCGGACTCGTCACGTCGATTCGTGAAGCTCGCCAAGGCTTCGATTTGCCATGTTTCCTTCAACAACGGCGGACTGCAAATTCCATTGATACAGAGGATTTTTGATGTTCAGCGGATGCGCCTGTTCCAACAACTTGTAAACATGGACAACGAGGAGCTCTGGCGGGCGACTACTTCGGCACTGCTGGCTCACACTGTACCCGGTGGTTCTTCTGGGGCTCCGTTTGACTTTCTGAGCTGCCCGTACACGATTCGATCCGCATTCGTGAACGTTGCATCGCTTACGTTGTGGTGGCGGTCTACGTGGAAAGTGTGGTCGTCTATTTCATGGATGCCGGGTGAAACCTCTGTCGATCCGGTTCATTTTCAACACTCACTACTGCGAGCGTACGTGTGGCACTCTACTCACCCTCTGCTGGTTGTTGGACGTGACACGAACTCCTCGCTCACGCTTCTAGGAAAAACTGGAGTGACACGTCAATTTCGGACGCAGTTCGCTGAAGCGACCGGATGTAGGTGTTTACTCGACTTCATGAATGGAGGATGGCCTGAAGCCCCTACATTTATGGCTCGGTTCCTGTTGGCAGTGCCTGAATGGCCTATCCGATACCGGATGCGCCATCTAAACAATCTGTACTATGATCTACATCGGATCTACACTGTGGTGACTGGCCCGTCGGGCCCTCTTCACGGCCCTTGTACACCAGCACTGCCCCTACCGCTAGTCGGGGTACGGAGGAGTACGAAGGTGGAGCTATTCCCTCACCTCCAAAGGACGCTATGAAAACTTTACTGGGTCCGTCTCAAATGCCTGTACGTGACCATCCACTTTTCTACCAAGTCGACGATTTCAGCCAAGCAGATTTAGTTGAGACCGTCGCAGCTCTGAAGATGCTCCGGCGTGTTGTCCTGCCGGTCTACTCAGATCTGCATTTTCGACTCAGCTGGAAATTGCTCCCGACACGGTCACGTTTTCATTTCCTACGCACTCTCAGCTCGTCAGACCTGACCTGTGCATATCCCGGCTGTAGTGACATTGAAACGGATCGACACCTTTTCTTTGACTGCGCACGAGCATCTTCATTGTGGAGGATGATCGCACAGGACTGAGGGGATCCTAGACGGACCGGTGACCTGGACTATGGTCACCACTCTCCAAGAACCGGTTTGGGCAATCTGCCAAAGGACCTGGTTGAACATTTTTCGACACTCTGGATGGTCATGCGCACCATTGTTCTCTATGTGCTTTGGACAGCACGCAACAAACACCAATTCGAGGACCACCAGCCCCCAGAAGCTTCCACGACCAGCTTTCGCGTCTATGCTGTATTTGGTGCCCATTTCCGAGCACTATTACGATCTTCCTCTCCGTCAACGCAATCCGAACTGCAACGCTGTCTGCAGGTGTTTTCACCTGCGACTCGTCTTCGCCGCTTCATGGTAACACATCCTCGGATTTTTACCGTCCGCCACGACGCGTGGTTTCTCAATGACTCGGGGCTTCTCACAGCTCCACCGATCTACTCGACGACAAACGTATGATCATGTATTCTAGGTGAATGTACATTTCGCATTTCGAGAAGTCTAATTAACACGGATCAACTTCCCCCCCATACTCCCCATAGCAGCGCAAAGCTGAAAGTCGCACACCTCATTTCCGAAAACGCTTTAAGCTGCTCAGCACCTACCAACCAACCAACCAACCAACTCCACCACCATGGCCGACACCAACAAGACCGTTCTCATCATCGGCAGCACGCGCGGACTCGGACTCGCCTTCGCCACGTTCTACAGCAACGCTGGCTGGGACGTCATCGCCACGGCGAGAGCCAACAGCAACAGCGACGAGGTAAGACGCCCGCCAATCGTGCCATTCGAAGCAGTCGACGTGTGCTCACTCACTTCTGTGTGTTCTTGTGTTCTTGTGTTTCTTGTGCTTCTTGTGTTGCTTTCCCGGTGCCTCAGTTGAAAGCGCTCGCCCCGTCCAAGATCCTCACCATGGACACGAGCGACGAGGCGTCCGTGCTCGAGGCTGCCCGCCAGTTGGACGGCGTGGCCATCGATCTGCTCATCAACAACGCCGGCATCGACGAGGCCGGCACCTTCGAGTCCTCCACCAAACACTCGCTCATGCGCCAGTTCGAAGTGAACGCGGTGGGCCCGTTCCTCGTCACCCGCGCGCTGCAGCCCAACCTGGAACTGGCGGCTAAACACCACGGCTCGGCCATTGTCGCGCAGATCTCGTCGTTCATGGGCAGCCTCGCCAGCAACAAGACCGACACAGTCGCCTTCTTCGGCGGACACTACGGCTACTCGGCGTCCAAGGCCGCACTCAACATGCTCACGCGCTCCATGGCCGTCAAGCTGCGCGCCAGCAACGTCGCCGCCGTGGCGTTCCACCCGGGCTACGTGGACACCGACCTCACCAAGGGCAACGCCGTCAAGGCCACGCTGCAGCCGTCCGACAGTGTCGCCGCCGTGGCCGAGCGCATCGCCCAGCTCTCTCTGGATGATTCCGGCAAGTTCTTCAACGTGGACAAGCAGATCCCCGCGTCGGAGCTGCCGTGGTAGAGTCCGGATCAGGGGTTGACGCGATCGTCTTCTCCTCGCTCAGCCTTTAGTCTAACCCCTGCCACTACAGCATTACATGACTCAGCGAAAAGCTAAACCTTGTTAAACACGAATACTGCCTAGCATCATGCCCATCGGGGAGTGTGACGTCGAATACGACAGATCATTCCTTTGCAGACGCTGTGGTGACCAGCAACTGTTTAAAGAATCGAAGCGAAGCTCAGGTAATATCGGTAGATGCACATTTATCGAGAGTATCATTGTGGTGCGAATCATAGATAATATCTCGAACAAGCAATGGTGGTGCCACATTGGTGCTCGAGAGGGGTAAAGATTATTTAGGACTCCACATACCCAGCCGTGTGTCAAATTGCATGCGAAGAAATTTGTTGTATCGCACAAGATGTTTCTTGTCGTGGGTCTTCACTGCTTCGTCAGTTGCCACAATAATTAGCGGCCATACACCGAACACTGCAAGCCAGAATTTCCACGGCACCGACGTACTCGCAAAATGCCACAGGGTCACACCATCGACCCCAACGAAGCCAGCTCGAGAAAAACTAACTAGTGCATGGAAGCATAGCAACACGGAAGCTACTACCACCCACATAAGGTTGCGGAATGGAGACAACTTGAACATACTTTCGCATCGGTACAAATACCCACAAGAGGAAGCAATAATGCAGATACCAATTATCAACAGCATGCCTGCCTCTGCTCGATCTACCGCTGCTTGAACGGTAGCAGGCCGTGGACGCAACGTCACCAAGCTGCTGTCGA
>JAAVTG010000080.1:0-25178 GCA_011947345.1 Phytophthora quininea | reverse complement strand
CCCCAGTCGCAGTCCTGCTCGATGCCCAGATTGTTGTGGTGCATCTGAATGCGGAACCAGCCATTCTCGCCCCAGTATGTGCCCCACGAGTTGCGGCCGATCCCTGTTCAAACCAAGACAAGTTAATTAATGGACACTCACTAGTAACACAGTGTACAACGTACAGTATTCCGTGTCCGTCTCCTCATCGTATCCCCAGCCAGCAACAGAGATCTCGTGGTTGATGACAGGGAACATGATGTGCTCTGAGTAGATCCCGCCCGAGTACGACTCGAACTTCTCCGTGGCGTGAACACCGCAGCCAATAGGCCCACGCTTGTAGATCTCCGCCTTCATACGGTCCGCGCCGCTGACGGATCCATACTCCGAGACAAAGTACTTGTTGAACTTCTTGATGGGCTCACAAACGCCAGGAGTGAACGAAGACTTCGACGGCCAGCACCTGAATCACAACAGTCATTAAGCCAACCGTCACTAGGAAGCAGTGGCTCATCAACGTACGTTTCGCAGATAGCAAAGGCATCGCAGTCGAGATTCTTCGCTTGGTACGCTTGGCATGTTTGGTCCGGAATGCCATGCTGATGCGCGTACTCGTACACCAAGCCAGGGTTACCACTGTTGCAGGTGCCACCAGCGTGGCAGTTGATGAGTACTTGCGGCGACAGCGCAATCTCGGGCCATGAAGCTGCACAAAAGTATCCGTTAGTGGTACAACACCATCAATCTGTTAAAGAAATAGCAGCTCACCGTTTCTCATAATGGAGATCCGATCCGACAGAGCACTTGTCGTTCCTTGGGCCCAGCAGCTACCGCAGTATTGCGGAATGTGCTGGTTCTTGTCCCACGTGACGAAGTTCTTGCCGTTGACGTTGCGCCAGTCCCATTCCTTGGGAAGATCTTTAAGATCCATCGTTTCGTGCGGCAGTGGCGAGATAACGCGCTCTCCGCCAGCAAACTCCAGCTTCTGACGGCAGCCGCCAAGGGCCGAGTCGACCGACTCACCTTCATCTTCCACAACCTCTTCCTCCTCTTCAAGGGTAATTGGGGTGGGCCATCCGTCGTCCTTGGGGACCGAACGCGCACTCTCCTTCCACTCCAACGTTGTTGACGCCTCTCACAAGACGCATCCAGCCATCCTCACCCCAGAAGCTGCCCCAACTGTTGCGAAGCACCCAGAAGGGCACGCCGTTCTCCTCTCCCCACCCAACGATCGAGATGGCGTGGTCCACGTCGGTATTGTTGGTCTTGTCGTCAAAGATTCCCCCTGAGTACTTTAAAAATCGTCTGTAACCGCCACGCTGCAGGCGATCGGGCCGCGAGCATAGATCTCGGCCATCATTTGCTGTTCCCCCAGCGTCGTGCCGTACTCCGACACGTAGTACGCGTCGTACGTCTTCTGCGGGAAGCAGCCCTTGGACGGCAGACAGTTCTCGCAGATATCCTTAGGGGTGCAGGTGTTGCCCGTGTCATGACCAGTAGCAGCATATCGCTGACAGCCCTCCTCTGGGACACCCTTCTCTTTAATGAAGCGGTAGGCCTCCAATTGGTCTCCTCCATGACAGCCGCTGTCCTTCTGGTCACAGTTGAGGATCACTTGGGAGACAGCACCACCTCTCGGTGCACTTCCACGGGCGACTTGTTGCGGGAGTTGCGGTCCTTGGCAATGTGGATGCGATCCGCAAGTGCAGACGTCGCCGCTATCACAAAAGATAATAAAACATTAGTTTTCAATAAAACATTACTTGATACAATAAGAATTGTGTGTACCGAAGGCCCAGCAGGAGCCACAGTAGTGAGGGATGTGCTGGTTGCGGCTGATGCTCACGTAGCGCGTGCCGTTGACATTGCGCCAGTCGAAGTTCTTGGGCAGCTTGGCCACGTCCAGATACTCGTGGGGACGCGGCGACGTCAGCGACTGCGAGCGGTCACTGCTGCGCACGTAGCCTCCGCCGCCTCGGATTGGCTCTTCGAAGGGGAGCGCAGAGACGGAGGCCACTGCCGCCAGCAGCAACAGCACGCGCATCTTCTTCGTCGGAAGCTTGAGCTCTTGGGGAAGAAGTTGCTGAATGACGGTTGAAGAGGGGTCGATCTTCGCCTGTTTATCTGATTCGCATTTTGATTGAACAGAATTGTCTGATTCGTCTTTGGATTGGATGAAATTGTCGATCGAAATCAGAATTTTTGCACATTGTCAAGATGGTGCCGCAGGTGGCGCTGCCGAGTGGCGCGCGGATGCCGCTGCTGGGCCTGGGCGTATACAAGTGCGCGCCTGGAGACGAAGCCTACGAGTCGGTGTTGACGGCTCTGCGTCTGGGCTACCGCCACATCGACACGGCGCGTCTGTACGAGAACGAGACCGATGTAGGGCGTGCTGTGCGGGCCTCGGGCATCCTCGCGAGCAGATCTTCATCACCAGCAAGCTGCGTGAGTTCCACTGGGGCTACGACAAAGCTATCGAAGGAGCGCGCTCCAGCAACGAGTTGATTGGCTGCGACTACATCGATCTGTTCCTGCTGCACCAACCGTTCGACCCACAGCTCCGAGCTGACACTTGGCGAGCGCTGGAAGACCTCCAAAAGGAAGGCGTGCTCAAGGACATTGGCGTGTCCAACTTCGGAGAGCCCCATCTGGCCAAATTGGCACAGACGTGGAGGGTCAAGCCGGCCGTGAACCAGATCGAGCTGCACCCGTGGAACACCAGACTGCCACTGGTCAAGTACTGCCAAGAGCAAGGCATCTTGCTGCAGGCCTTCTCGCCGCTGGCTCGCGCCAAGAAGATCGACGACCCGAGACTGGTCGAGATCGCCAAGGTGGTGGATGCTACGCCTGCTCAAGTGCTGCTGGCCTGGGACCTGGCCAAAGGGTACACGACGCTGCCCAAGTCGGTGCATGAAGCGAGACAGAAGGAGAACTTGGAAGCGGCCGATGTGAAGCTGACGCATGAACAGTGACCAGACTGGATGCTCTCAATGAGGACTTTTTCTCCGGCACGGACCACGTCGCGAACTCTGCAGTCTAAAACAACGGGGGTGAACATTCAGTTAGGCGTGTGGCCTCTTTGTTTCTAACACGTCGACGATACAAACACCAGCCATTGCCAGCTTATAGATGACCCTTGTCGTTGCCTTCGTCACAAATGATCCTCGCTGGATGTGAGAAGCGACTGCGGCAGATGACCAGTCTCGTTCACGGCCACCACCTTGATCGGTCGGTTGATACACACGTCGATGCGCGTGACGCCGCAGTGGTTGATCTCGAAGTGGCCCCACGTGCTTGTCGGGTCCACGCCAAGCGCGCGACACAGGAAGAACCGGATCAAATTGGCATGACAGACAAGTACGCAGTACGACTCGTCCTCGTTCTCTTCCTGGGCTTCTCCCACCGAACAGAAGAACTTTTGAAGGCCTTCTCCATACGCTCCGAGTCGAGTCGGCCTCGCTCCTGCATCGCTGCGCTGAAGGCGTTGTTGGTGCGAGCAGCAGCCTCCCCACCCACTGGGAACTCTGTCGAGTATGGAATCCCCGGCCAGCCTTCTCGCAGCAGTCGACTAGCATTCAACGTGACTTCCCCAACGTTATTCCCAATGATCGCTGCTGTCTCCACTGCGCGCGTCATATCGCTATGGCAGATCGAAACATAATGTCGACTCGGGATTCGGCTCAGGATATTGCCCAGATACTTGCCAGCAAGCCCAGCCTGCTGCCTGCCCATCTGCGAAAGCACTTGCTCTGAGTCGGCCACCTGCGGAACGTGCGCATTGATGTAGTGGCCGTGTCGGATCAGGATAAAGTGCTTGGTCCTGGGTGGAGACGCAAACACAAACTCCCCAATTGACGGCTGCGTCTGCTGTTTATGCTCGTCCCTCAACCCTGCTTCAGCCCCCGTCTCCTTCTCGTCCGCTGCAGCTTCCTGGTGTCTCTCTGCGCTGGTGGCTTTCCTCGCTAGAATGCCATTGACCCAGGCGCTGTACTGCTCCTTGGTGGAAGCCATGAAGACGTAGGACGACGCTCGCAATTTCCCTCCTCTGGAACTCATCCCCGTGGTCGTATAACTCAACTGGAACTTGCGGTCTCGCTGCAACGGCTCGTGTACAAGCTCCATGGCGTCCACATCCAGCACAATGGTGTGGTGACTGTCACTGCTCACCGTCTCCAGGAACAAGCCGCCGCCTTTGCACACCAACACGCATTGAATCTACCAAGGCACAGTCCTTTAGCCATGGCTCCTCTTATGTCAGCAATCTCCTTGCAACGTTTCCGTACCGATCCCAGCGTCCGGAACACGGGCGGGCCGCTCTCCGGCGCGCGGTCGACCTGCTCGGCCACTATCAGCAGCCCCTGCACTTCCACGAGCGCTCCGTCCCTGCGTAGCAGCCCCGAGCTGAGCGCTCGCTTGCCTCGCTTCCTCTCTTGAGGAATGTCGCCCCCATCCAGCGCCAGTTCGTCGGGCGCTTGAGCCGCCTGCAGCTTGCGCTTGGGGAGGCCCGCGCGTCGTCCTTGGGCGTCAGCGACAGCTCCTGGATGCGCGCGGCCTCGGTCTTGACCACGTCCATGGCGTACGTCGCCCTCTATCTGGCAAGAAGGAGAATGACTGATTAGCGAACCGTGGCTTCAAGATGGTCACCAATTAACATGTTGGAACTGACGCACGCCAACGATAAGAGACGACGAGGCTTTAGGGCTGTTGGGATATGAGCGTGTGGACTTTGCTAGTCAAAGTGTTGATTGCACGCCACCGAAGCGAAAGTTTTGGGCACATCGGAGGATATTCGGTACCGTGGCTTGATTCCGACCAGCGAGAGCATGCATCTCAGAGAAGAGGAGAAAATTGCTAACACCAGCTGGAGCAACGCCATGATTAGCCAACCTTGTAAGAAGGGCCATCTTAGCTAGCTACATCATGTAGCCTACATGTAGTACAACATTCGCGGCGATGGCGTTCGGAAGTTCCTATAGTACAGAGCCGGATTCATGAGGGTGGGAGACTGCAGTCTCGTACAGCTCTCCGTCACAAGCGTCTGCCTGGTCGCAATATGTAACAAAGGCTGTTAATCTGGTCGGCGTGGAGAAGAAGACAGCCACCTTCTGCTGGTTAAGGCTGCTGACCACACGCCCGGGCTGCAGACGCTGGCCCCAAGAGAAGGCTGGTTTCACAACCGGATTGGCCCTGGAGACGCCCTGGAGATGACGATGGACGAGAACGACTTTGTGGGGTACAATGAGTGGGCTGCCGAGACGCTCCAGGTGGAGATCGTCACGGACTTTGTATACGAGTACCAGCAGGAAGGTGAGCGCGGCGTCTTCATCGCCGAGGACGTGACGCCGCACACGGAAGTGTTCAGCATCCCGCTCGAGTCGGTGCTGTCGGTGCAGAGTCTGCAGCAGAACGACGTGTTGCAAGCCGTAAGCTTGTTCCAGCAGCTGACACCTGAGAAGGAGGACGACCAGCTGGCCATCGCGCTGCTCTACGAGAAGTTCGTACTGGGGGACAAGTCCAAGTGGTCCAAACACATTGAACTCTTGCCAAAGACATACCACAATGCGCTTTATTTTGGTGAGGAAGAGCTCAAAGCACTGCAAGGCAGCAATTTGTTTTTCATTGCTCAGCAAATGGAGGAGAAGGTGGCTGCCGACTATGTCAAGCTCAAGGAGACGGCGCTGCTGGAGCTGTTTGAGAACGTGGCGGATACCAACTTGGACATGTTCGACGAGTACTTCTCGCTGGAGAATTACAAATGGGCGTTGTCGACGATCTGGAGTCGGTTCGTGTCGCTACGGGTGGATGAGGATACTCCAGCGGAAGGAGAAGCAGTCAAGGGAGGTGTGAAGCAGGTATTTAAAGCCATGGTGCCGGTCTTCGACATGCTCAACCACGACCCGGAAGCCGAGATGTCGCACTACTTTGACATGGAAAGCCGACGATTCAAACTCGTGAGCCACCAGCACTGGAACGCTGGTGCGCAGATGTTCATCAACTACGGCCCGCTGTCGAACCACAAGCTGCTGTCGCTGTATGGCTTCGTGATCATCGGAAACCCGTTCGATGCCGTGGAGATGTGGCTGCCGATGGACGAGGAGTCCACCAAGCTGTTCAAGGAGAAAGAGCAATTGCTGTTGACCAATGGACTGGACCATGCCACCAACCCATTCGAGCTTGTGGCGGATGAGACCAACGACTTGCTGCTCATGTCGGCCAGGATACAGGAGATCGACTGCGAGACTGCTGAAGAGTTCGAGTCACTTGCCAAGAAGGCGCTGGACGGCGAGATGATCAGCTTGGAGAACGAACAGATTGCGCTGACGAGACTCATCTACACGCTTGAGAAGATGCTCGAGGCGTTCCCAGGCTCGATCGAAGACGACGACAAGCTGCTGGAGTCGTGGGAGCAAGATCTGGAGCAGGAAGACGGCCAGCAGGACGAAGGTTTGAGTCACGAGCGGATGGCTGTTGTTGTCCGACGATCAGATAAGTACATCCTCTCTGAGAACACCAACATGCTCAAGTGGAAGCTGCTAGATGTGCTCCCGAAGAATTGACGAGTGTAGAGCAGAGCAGAAGAATACACAAAGAAATACTTGAAATACAGAAATCCACAGAACAACATCTCAACCTCACTTGCGTGTGGCAAGCGGCGCCACTTGAACCACTTTCGGCTCGGGCATCCAGCTTGCTTGAACTGAGAATGAAAAGTCCCATCCGTACCCTGCTCCACCATATTCTCCAAAGCGATTCAAGCAGACCATGCCTCCCAGGAAGTTCGGATACAAAGCTGCAATCCGCCGAAGCGCACGTTCACATGCTACTCGTGGCTGTCATAGAGATGACAATCAGCACCAAGAATTTCGACAATGAAAAGACTCCAGCCACAAAGTCTTACATGTGCACCCTTCCCCATTTCCCTCACCGCGTAGAACGACGGCAAGAATCGCATCATGACGTCTCCATCTCCTGTAGCTGCAGCCCCACCAATTGAAGATTCTACGTACGCTCCAGCACCTGGCACGGCAGCATCACCAACACGCCTATCAGCAGAAAAACGATCAGTATCATATCAATACACAACAGCGCATTACACTCACCCTGCAATTTTATGGTTGGCGCCATTGGAGCTGGTTCCTGCAGCCATGTGGCCACCGTCCGCCAGCACTACCATCCCAATCGTATCGTGATTGTCCTTGGACACCAAGCTCGCGACGTCAACATGGCTCTGCTGGCTTGTTGCCCGCAACAACGACTGTCCTTCCGGTCCTATAAACACTTCGTCCTGCATCGGCAGCGGCTTGTACGGCGGACAGGACGAGTTCTGCGCTTCGACATTACGGTAGTAGTTTGGTTGGCACTTCTTCTGGACCCATTTATCATGAATCTCCTTGGATTGCGGCGTCTCCAGCGTCGTCTCTTCGAAGCCCATCATCTTTGCAAAGTCTAGAGCTCCATCTCCAGCGAGAATGCTGTGGGTCGAGTGCTCCATCACTGCGCGAGCTACTTCGATAGCCGGCTTGATCCGTCTCAGCTGCGCCACAGCGCCCATGGCCATGGTGTTGCCGTCCAGGATCATGGCGTCCAGTGTCGTCTCCCCAGTGGAGTCGGGACTGCCCCGTAGCCCACTGTGAAGTCGCATTGGTCCACTTCGCAGCGGTTGCAGCCGCGGGTGACGGCGTCCAGAGCTTGCGAGCGACTGCCGGAGCGCAGCGCTTGGAAACCGGCGCGTGTGGCGTTGACGAACGGCCACGTGTTGATCACCACCACGCCGCGCTGAGGGATAGTGTGCGCAGAGCCCCAGAGCATCAGAAAGCACGTCAATAAGGCGAATCCGCCGCAGATATACGACCGATGCCCCTCATGCTCGTTGACCATGCCTGATTCTTTGCAATGTGTGACGTGTGAGAATGGGTACATAATATGTGACGTGTGAGAAGTCTGCATTGCCAATCGCAGCAGCATCTTGCTCAATTTCTGCGGAGATAGCATAAATCACGTCTCCCTCTTCCTTGCCTTCTTCGTCTTCGTCTTCCAATCGCTTGAACCGTTTAGATTCGTGCTCTTCAGTGTCCTCCAACGCTCGCCTGTATTATCACCTTCCTCGCCAGTCCAGCAGCTCAAAGGGTAAGGCCACGGTGTTTAGCCCTGACAAGCCCTCGACGTTGGTTCCCCGTATCTCAACCGCCCCTGACTCAACCAGTCATCGCGAGTAATCTTCTCTGTCAGTGGCAAAACAAAAGGGAAATGCATGTGAATTAATTTCAAGCAAAAACAACATCGACACTATCGCCTACGCGAGTCCAAAGCGAGTTTTCAGCGCCTCCAGTTCCGCCTTGTAGCGCTTCAACTTTCTTGGCGCTTGGAAAACCACTCCCGGGTTTTCTTGATCCTGACGAAGGCGGTGTTGCCTTCCTCAGTCGCTTCCATCTCAAAGAAGCCTTAGTGTCTTTCTTCATCCATTTCGCCGCATAATTGCGAGCAGCTTGGATAATGCCAAAGTTCAAGGCTTCTTTGGAGCTCATGGCCTCGCGTGGGCTTCGCAGGAAAGCCTCAACAGTTTTCTCAGGAAACGAAACGCAGGGCATCTCCCACGAGAAGGGCTTGTCCAAAGTCGAGACAATCTGTGTCAGCCAGTCCGTCCTTTCAGTGACAAGAGTCTTAAGCACAACAAAACGTTCGTTGGTGCCGTCCAGACTTGTAAGGTGCTCCGACATCGACTCAATTACCGGGTGGAGCCATTTAGGCTCGAGTTCTTCGTTGAATTTGGCCACTACTTTGTCGAGGATGCTCTTGTTTTCGCAGTGCAGAGCCAACTTCCACAATAACCCCACAGACTTGGAAGAGCACAAATCCTCTAACTCCATTGCCATCGCCTTGGTCACAGCCAGCACCAATACCCCTTCCTGAGCAGAGCAGACCCACTCGCCAAATTATCAGCAACTGCAAGTAGTATCGCCATCTCATCGTCGGGCTTTTCCTCTACCAGCGCTTCTTCCTCTTTCTCATCCGACGGGTATTTTTCATTGGGAAACTCCTGCAAGAGCACTTGTAAGCGTTTGGCCAATGACTTCCCAGTCAAAAGAGCTCGCGATCCTGGTCAGGGTAGAGACCAAAGCCCCCGAGTTTAGCCCTTTCAAGGTTGAGAGCCTTCCAAAACTCCCCGAAGAAGAATCGATTGACGAGCGCAGGGTCTCCAACCTCCAGCAGCAGCTGAGACAACGTGTCAAAGAACTCGAAAGAAACTCGTCTTAGATAATGCTTTTGCAGTTTCGTTTGAACCGCTTCCAAGAACGAACTCAGCACCGTAGCGACGACCGGCTTTCGAGACTGCAGCATTGATATGGCAGCACCTTCGCTCACAACCTTCAAGGCGTCTTCTGCACTTGTCGTTGCCGGCATTGCAACGATAGCATATCTCGCATAGGTGGAGTTCCGTGTCAGCGCTTCGTTCCCGAGGTTCCCTTCGTACGTGGTGCTCCCATAGCGTCTCCAGAGATGCAAAAGTGTTTCGTTCGCTGGGTTCAGGAAGTTGAATGTCACCTTACTCTCTATCTCGTAGCCAAAACTCTTCCCATCAACCGAATACCAGAATATTTGGCACTATTGCTGGTCTCATCCTGTTCCCCTGGCCCAAACCGTAGCTGTCGTAAAGCACAACCTTGTGCGCTAATTGCCCGATAAAAACATCAACTTTTATCGAGACGAACCGCGGCGTTAGCTTCTTCCAAAGCCCGAAATCTCGCGCGATCAATCCCTTTGAAAGCTCCTGAGCCCAGTTCTTCGATGCTTTTCGCGGTGTATTGGTGGGACAGCAACAGCGCGAACGAGTCGTCTCCATCTTTCATTGTGCTGATTGCAGTTGCCAACTCTTGACTGAGTGAATTGTCGTGGTTGCGAGGCAATTGGTTAGTCTGCGGAGGCAAGCAGATCGAGTACACGAGAACCAGACGGACACCTCTCGTCACCACTTCAAGAGAATGCTCTGCGTCGGCGTAGTGCACGCGTAATGTGGGAAGAAAGCTGCTGTGCCATCCTTCTTTCCGAAATCATGGCGATACACAGTCGTCGCATCTCGGTACACAAGTAAGCCACCTCCTTCGTGCAAACTGGGCGGCTAAACCACCAACGTCGCGATCAAACCATCTTCCTTTTCGGTGTCCTTGTGCTATGTGAAGTGACCTCCTTCTGCATACACAAGAAGTTTGTACAACTTGCAGAGGAGCGGGACATCAGGATACCCCAAACGCTCCGCGATTGTTTTACTCAGTGCCTCAATTCCAGTTTCCCACAACGGATTCATCAGTGCCACTTGCCCCGACTCCAGTTGCCAACTGTTTCGCACGCTGTCGTCAACCAGCGTCTCGTGCTTCCTACCGAACGGAGATTTCTCGCACACCGCAATAAGGTCCTTGACGATGGTTCAGTCAAAGGGAGCGATATCGCCCCCAAGCCATCCACAACTAGACCCGGCGCGACAGGCAAAGCATCAACTCGTCCTCCAAACGAGAAATCCCCTTCATCCTTGTCCGCTTCTAATAGCGTGTTGATCTGTAGGCATGCATCTCCAGACGGAAGCACAACATCCTTTTTCTCACCTATGAGGCCAAAAGGCCACTCATCCTCAAAGTCTCCGGCGTTCATATCGTCACGAAGAGGAAATGGAAATGAACGCAGTTTAGTCAAACCTCGATGTCAAATGCTGTCAAACTGGGAAAGGAGATCACAGCAACCGAAACCTCTATGACTGCATTTTGAGTGAAACTTCTTACAGCGATGGCGTCTTGTAGATCTTAATGTGCTTGGAAGTTTTACCAAGCACAAGAATCTCCGAACCGTCAGGCGAAAACGTAGCTCGCTTGATGGAGTCTTCAATTGCGTTGTCAATGGTGAAAAACTCCTTGCTGTCGCTCGTTCGGATGAAGAAGAGGTCTTTGTTCCGAACCGCGACCAGCATCTACGGCAATACAAACGATCAGACTCAGGCGTATCCACGCACACCATTCTGTGCGTACCTTTCCGCTTGGCGCGAATTCGACAGCCTGGAATGGCTGGCCCCACTGGCGTTAAACGACGACAACACCTTGGGGTCTTCCTGGACGGTGTATCGAACTGACAACAGAAGCAATTTGTTAGCGAACACGCGTTGCATATCGAGTGCTGAAGGGTACCATTGATATCCCAGAGACGAACTGAAGCGTCCTTGGAGACCGTAACCATGCGGTTGACAGGAAGTTTGTCCGAGCCGTCGAACGCGAGGTCCATCACACCAGTCTAGCTCACGAAACAGCTATCAGAACTTTCAGACGCGAGAGTGGAGCTGACACAACGTCTTTTACCCGGTGTCCTTGCAGCGTCATGATCTTGTTGACCTTCTTGAAAGCACCATTCTTCTCACGGGCGATCTCGTAAATCTTGACTTCCGGGGTGTAGGCAGCCACAGCAATGTAGCGGTTGTCCTTGGATCCAACGCAGTGGTAATTGGCGACCTGGTTCGTATTCACCACCTGCAGCAACTCTCCACTCATGCTCCAAAATTTGACGTCGGTATCCGAATCCCCCGCGCAGGTGATGATCGTCGCCCACTACAAGTAAAAACATTCATCAGTACGCCGCTTTACAACAAAAACCTTATAATTTGTCGTCATACATTGCCGATATCGTTCATGAGCACCGAGTGTACGTCCGTCTTGTGGGGAACAGGAAAGCCTGCCACGACCTCCGGTTTGGCACGAAGCTTCTCTGCATCAAGCAGTTAGTACCATACCACCAAATCCAATAACTCTACTTTACGTACGGTAAACCTTGACATTTCCTCCCTCCGTCGCCACCACCAAGCTTCTCCCATCCGAGCTGAAGCACATGGCCGTCGCGTAATCATACTCGATATTAATCACATGCAATTTGGGGTTCTTGTCGTCCAGCGTTTCTCTAAAATAGAGACGGATGGAGCGGTCCGAGCTGGCCGTGGCTACGAAGCGGCCGTTGGGAGTAAGCAGCCGCCGTGACGCCGTACTTGTGGCCCTTGAGCGCCCGCACAAAGCTCTCGTGCTCGGGAGCGTTTTCCTGCGTCTTGGTCTGCTGCTTCTTGAGCTGCGCCGTCACGTCCACCTTGCGGCTCTTGCTCTTGGGCTTCTTGTTGCTGGCGTGCAGCTGCTGTCTCGCCAGCTCCTCCTTCTCCTTCTGCAGCTTGAGTGCCTGGCGTTTGCTCTCCTCTTGCTGCTGCATGTACATGTAGGCGGCACCGCCGAGCACCAGCAGCAGAGCCAGCAGCCAAGCGAACTCCATGATACACGAAAAGATACGTGGCAAAAGAGTTGTGATCATACAGTACGAACAACTCTGTACGTACTGTACGCACATACTTGTGAGTACGAATGACAATGTAAGGCATTACGTGTGCGATTGACGCTGAAAGCGATGAAGTCGACAAGGAGCTCATCTTCAACACTAGGATATGCGTCCTCCAGAGCCTGTTAAACATGTACTCACGACAACATCCGACAGCTTCAACTTGTCAAGTAAACCGCCGATGTCATTTAATGATGTCACCATTTACATACAATTCCCAAGTGTTCGAGCTCATTTCGGAATTGTTGCCGTCAAGTTCACTACTCCCATGGATCCCAAGGACGCGATCGCCATTGTCACCGGCGGCGCTGCAGGCTTCGGCCGCGCCTTCACGGAGCGTCTGCTGGCCAACGGCAGCAAGGTCATGATCACGGACGTGGACGTGCACGGGCTGCAGGCCACGGGCAAGGAGCTGCAGCGGCAGTTCGGCGAGCGCAACGTGTGCTGGGACCGCCAAGACGTGACGGAGCGCGGCAGCTTCCACGCGCGTTCGCCTACGCCAGCAAGTACTTTAAGGCGCCGGTCAACGTGCTGGTCAACAACGCCGGAATCGCCGGCAACATCAGCTTCTACGAGCCAGGGAGCACCAATTGGGAGTCGGTGGTCGACATCGACCTCACCGCTTTGATCCGCGGCACCAAATTCGCTCTGGACGAGATGAAACGCACGCTCAATGGCAAAGAAGGCGTGGTGGTGAACCTCGGCAGCATGGCTGGACTGACCGCCACCCCGTTCGGCCCGGAATATGCTGCTGCCAAGGCCGGCGTCGTGGGGTTCACGAGGTCTCTGTGGCAGACCAAGAAGACCCACAATGTGCGCTGCTTCTGTCTGTGTCCGGGCTTCGCCGAGACCGACATGGGGCAGCGTGCCACCAAGGACGTCCCGGAGTACACCAACATGATGGGTGGACTGTTGCCGGTCAAGAACGTGGTCGACGCCTTTGAAAGCGGCCTGCGCGAACCGGACAACTCTGGTCGTGTGCTGCGTATCGTCAACAAGGGAACGGCCTACTACCGCTTCCCCGGTGACAAAACGCTCTTCCCCAACTCTAAGTTGTAGGATTTTATCCTACGTTGTTGGGACGATGAATGAAATGGAAGTGCTGGTTGTTGTGAAGTTTTGATGCATATATTACCTAGCCGAAAGTGCGATTGGAACGATATCTGAGCCACGAGTGCAGCGAGCAGAGCGATCAAAGCTAGTGCAAGTCAAAAGTATAGAAACCTAAAGAACGGTCCTTCACCTCACCTCCCTGATAAATAGAAATGCATGGTCGGACTGGACCATAATTTCTTGCTTGCGATTTCCTGGTCGTCTCTGCTTTGCTTGCTCCTCGTGTTCATCAATCGTGCCGTCGTCATTGTCTTTCTTCTCTTTGGCTTCCTTCTAGTGGTCTAGAACTCGGCGAAAGGATCCTTGCCGTTGTACACCGGGACAATCGCGTCCTCCATCGAGTCCGGGTACGGGTCGAAGTTGGACGTGTCGTTGGCCGTGCCGACGCGAGGGATGATCGGAGCCGCGCCCTTGCGTGCTAATAAGTCCTCCCAGTTGACTCCTGCGAAGAACTTGTGCTTCTTGATATCCTCGACACCGTTCTTCAGACAGCCGTACCGCTTGGTGAGATCCGCCGTCAGCATGCGCTTGATCAGTCCTTTAGCATTGCGGTCGAAGAAACGTGGGAAATTCAGCTTGCCAGACAGAATTTGCTGGTAGATGCCCATCGGGTCGTCGTCGCAGAAAGGAGGCTGACCTGCCAGCATTTCGTACAGCAAGATGCCGAGCGTCCACCAGTCCACACCTTTGCCGTGGCCCTTGTTGAGCAGCACCTCGGGAGCAATGTATTCCGGCGTGCCACACAACGTGTACGTCTTGAAGGCCACTCGCTTGGCGAATCCAAAGTCGGTAATCTTGATATACCCTTCGTTGTCGAGCAAGAGGTTCTCGGGCTTGAGGTCTCGGTAGATGAAGTCCTGACTGTGCATGTACTCGAAGATGGACACGACTTGCGCGGCGTAAAACTTGGCCGTGTTGTTGTCGAAGCGTCCAGCCTTCCGCAGGTGGGTGAAGAACTCGCCACCGATGACGTACTCGAGCACCATGTACAGGTACTTAGTGTCCTGGTAGGTTCCGGCTAGGTTGACGATGAAGGGGTGGTCGAGACACAACAGGATGGACTTTTCCGAGAGCATGTGCTCGACTTGCTGCAGCCGGATGATCTCGGCCTTCTTCAAGATCTTGATGGCCCAGTACGTGTTGGTCGCCTAGTTCACGCGTCAAATATTAGTTGAAAACATTCCATAAATTCATCCACCGTTTACTTACTTTGTGCGTGGCGAACCGCACGCGACCGAAGGATCCCGTTCCGAGGGTCACCCCATGTCGAATTGGGACCCGTCCAGCGGGCCCGCAAACTTGTGCGAGGTCTTGGTCGCATCGGGGTGGTCATGGTCGACAGAAGTCTACTGGTGGCCGAAAGCGACAATCCCAGCGGCCGGCAGACACGAAAGTGGTGTGGTGAAACCCCAGCTGCTCTGGCCGACTCACGCGACGCTTTTTTCGGCTATGGGCGCGTGCAGGTAGGGATATGGAGGACGGCGCAGGATCAGATCGAGGCCGACCGCAGTGGTTATGTAAGCCAGCGCCCGTATTTTCGTCCCTGGAGGTTTCCACCTCCACACTCGCACCTGGGAGCGCAGGAATAGCAGTAGCGGAAATAGGCGGCGCCAGCAAGTGCCAGCGGTTGCACATAACCAACAGGTGAAAGGCCGCAGCGCTGTAATTATAGAAGGAAAGCCAGAAACTTGCTGGTCCGCCGTTCACAACGCGTCGCTGACTACCGCTCGGACTTGCTCGTGTGAACACTGCAATGAAGCTTTGGTATCCGCTCATGCAAACATATATAAGATGGATAGGATTTATATCTAGTACTTGATACAAGCAACACGATTTCCCGTAGACCCAGCATGTGCATCCGTCAACTCGTGGTAATACGACGACGGCACTCCAGCGAAGTCGACCTCTTCGATCTTTGGTCTGCACCCTTGAGCCGCGCCGGGATTCGCACGAGGCACGGCACTCGTGGAGGTATCGAGTGCGTTCTTGGCTTCGATACGGACATCGATAGCCTCGGCCTGGGACAGACAGCCCGTGTCGTTGGTGGTGGTGGTGATCTTGCTCTCCTTAGCCGACTTCTCCACAGTTGTTAAGGATACCGTTGGCGTCGATATCAAAGGTGACATCGATCTGCGGGACGACGCGGGGCATCGGCGGGATATCGTCAAGATTGACCTCGCCCAGTAAATTGTTGTCGCGGGTCATGGACCGCTCGCCTTCAAACACTTGGATCAACACTCCCGGTTGGTTGTCGGCGTTGGTCGAAGACGTCTGCGACTTCTTGGTCGGCACCGTCGTGTTTTGGGCGATCAAAGTGGTCTAGACACCGCCGGCCGTCTCCAGACCAAGCAACAACGGTGTCACGTCCAGCAGCAGCAGGTCCTGCAGCTTCTCCGAAGCATCACTTCCGCTCAAGATGGCAGCTTGCACGGTGGCACCGAACGCCACAGCTTCGTCCGGATTGATCGACTTGCACGGCTCCTTGCCATTGAAGAAGTCCGACAGAAGCTGCTGCACCTTGGGGATACGATTCAAGCCACCGACCAGAACCACCTCGTGCGTTTGGTCCTTGGCCAGCTTGGCGCCACACAGCATCTTTCCCACGGACTATATAGTTTTGCAGCACAAAAGTCGTTGAACTTGCACCGTGATGTCATTACACTGTAACTCCTGCACGAAGTGCTTCAACAGACAGTTGTCGAAGTCCTCACCACTGAGCACTGGCCGTGGCCTCGATTTCGAACGACCCAGCAGCACTCGCGGTTGAATTTACATTTGTTTAAATTTTTAACAACGACTCCATTTTTCGGAGTGGGTCGATAACTAACTTTACCAAAATAGATATGAGGCATCGTTAAACTGTGTCAATACATGGTGTGATGGTATAAAACCACACCGGACTGGGTGGTGCTGCATAACTAGCGCCTTTTAACTTATATTACATGGCATGTAGGAGGTGGCAAATTTGTAAATGTGGCGGTGCTCGACCGTTATCAACGGAAAGGTGAGAAAGATCTATAGTGAAGGGACTCGACGGAGGAGTCACTTCGAGAAAAAACCATAACCCACAAGAAAAAAACAATACATTTGTTTCCTAGCTACCCGACTTGGCGTTAACGAAGTCCGTCTCGTCGTCCAGCCACCGCTTCCTCGCGTGAACCCGTGCCACCGCAGAGTTGGGGCCATTTCTACAGGAGTTGTCCGTCTGGGGGAAAGGCCACCATATTTTGCAACAGTAAAATGGCCGGTATGATATAATATCCTATACATTCCGACCAACATTTGTACATGCATTTCATTTTGTCCAATCATCTTACCTAAAGGCGTCATTTCAACCAATTAAAAACCACGCTCTAATTTCAGACCATTCCAACCATATTTGGTAGGAATATTTTGGAAATATGTTCTAGTGCTGGTTCTTTCTGGCAGCTTCGCCTAAACCGGGAGTTATCAGTGAGAGCTAATGAGAACAAAATAAGAGCTACTGGTGGGGGTCTGCTTGAAGAACGAGCACGCGGAGGATTGTTCGCTACAAACCAAGCTCGCAGAGGGCGAGGCGAAGAACTGCACGAGGTTGAACGCCTTTATGCTAAGCGGTGGGTGAACATGAGGACGTACTTGTAACAAAGTGTGGTGTGGGGCTCGTTGTAGAATGAAAGTGCTGCTGGTATTGTAAGACTAGACGTCGGCAAGCATCGAGGGTGCTTTACCTTCTTGTAGTTCAACTGCAAGTTGCTAATCCTAAGCTGATCTAAAAGTCATGACGCGGATACGTCACAGCATTACTTGTTGTTTGCAGAGAGCTCACTTGGGAGCCATCGAGAAACATCCCCTGGCGCATATGCCTTCCGTTCGAGCGAGTCGGTCAACTTCGTGTGGGTGTATCAATCGACGCGAGGGAGACGCTCGATTGAAGTTTCTTGCGTGGCGTTGGCGGGGATTCAGCGGAGGCATCTCGGCAATTGTACAATGCCATCGATCGTACAACTGCCGAGATGCTCACATGGAAGACAAGCTGTTCCCATAATAGCTAATAAGACGCTGATGACGTAGTGCAATTATTAATAAGTCTCTTGAATTTTTATTATAAATATCTCGGCTGGGGCATGTACCACATACTGGAACAACTGCTGAAGTCTATCCTCGCCAGCAACTTCGCTCGGGCGAGCAAGTTGAGCTACTAAAATGTTAATTCATATTGGAATATCCATTTGTATCGGATTGGAATTTGCATTTTGATGTTTCGATAGGAATTTGGTAAGCAGTCTTTATCTATTGATTAGAGCAATATTCTGCTTAAAATTGAAGAAAACTATGTGAATTTCTCACTCAAGCTGTGAATTTTATGATCATAGTGCGTTCTTGGCCTCCTTGCGCCGCTTAGGTAATGGACCAGGTTTCTTTTCCTTTTGCCAACTCGTTCGGGGCCGACGGGTATTGGAGGAGCACTCACGGATGTGTCCACAGCTAGATTTCCGGTAGTCGGCCACAGCTCGAACTGGAAGCTGTAAGTGTTGCAAAAATGTCCAGTTGACATTCTAGTTTCGTCGTACAGTTCCTCAATTTTCTTGCCTTCTCGAGCAGCTGCGTGAATAGCGTGCACGCGCGGGAATTCCTCGTCCTGCCAGTTGCCGCATGTACATGTCAATTCAACAAGATTGACAGATCTCCATGGGTGGATGTATCCTGATGCTTTCACGGGGCCAAGATTCTGAACCGAGTAAACACCTATCATGCACGGAGTTGAGTGACACATTCTTGCAACTTTGCTCCAAATCGTCCGTTGTTGGTGAAGAAAGGGAACAAGAGCAGCTTTTCCAAAACAAAATTGTGTAATCGGCGGCTTCTTTTCTTCTGTCTGATAGTAGTCCACTTAGTTTGAGAAAATACATATGGAAAGCATCCAAAAGCTTAGCACTTCGAAGGTCCTCTCCCATCCAGGAGTTAGCTTCTTCCGCAAGATTGGAGGTAATCTCATCGTAGGTCGGAAGATTGTACGCCGCCAAAAACCTGTACTTTACCCGGTTTTTCGGATTGAGAGTTAAATTATTGTTGCTGACTGTTTTGAGTAAGTAAGCAGCAGCGCCTGGATTGCTAACTTTCAGCTCACTGAGAAACAATTTGTAGTCGCTATCACAATCGCTGCGGCGAGTTTGCAGATTGTACTTCTATCGCCAACTGTTAATTTGTTTTTAGCGCGATTAATGTTGTCCATTACATGACGAAGGCAGAAACGATGACCAGAAAGAGGAAAAACCTTTTCAACTGCTTCTAGTAAACCCTTCTGGCGGTCAGAAAAATCGTAATCTTGTCCACACCCAGCGATTCTTCAGCCACAGTCAAAAACCAATGCTAATGATCATAGTTTTCTTTCGGTACCAGAGCAAAACCGAACGGGATGATGTGGCGGTCATAGTCTTTTGTAGTGGCGACCAGAAAACCCCTTGCTGGTTCATTTCAACTTTTAGATGCGCCCCGTCAAAACCCACGAGTTGTTTTGCCATTTGGTGATGTGAACTCCATCATTTGGCACAAAACAAGCTCCGAGAAAAGCTCCGTCAGCCTTCTGTTCGCATTTCCAATTTGAGCCTGGGTTTTTATCTTCCATGACGGTCAAATAGCCGCACAATTTCTGATAGCTTTCTAGCAAATCGCCGTGTAATTTGTCATCAATTGTACGCTTCATCCCGGATACAGTTATGAGACTTGTGTCGTATCCTTTGCCTTTGAGAAAGTTCTTCACGGATCTTATCGACATCGACGACACGGAATAATCATGTGATGACAGCATTTCTTGTTCAACCAGAGCTATCATGTCTGATACTCTCTGTGTGGTGTTGCGTATAGCTTTAGTTGGAGCTGTCAACGTTCCTTCTACAGGGGGACTCCGTCGACCCCACGTACTTGAGATGATTGAGTGAAAAATTAGCTTGCGTTATCTTCCAATGTCCGTCTTTCCCGGACACGTTTATGAAGAAGGGGCACTGCAAGTTGTCGACGCTGGTTTTACGATAAAAACTGCGTTCCATTGAGGTTTTTGCAGACATACTTCGCATTTCCGCAGTTATTTGCCTGTGCACTTTGTGATTGAACGTACAACTGAAAACCATTCATATGAGCAAACGTTTTGTACACAGATTGAGCTGTTTACTGCGAAGAAATTTTACGTTGGCAATATTTTGGCGTTTTTGGAGAATTTGCTTGTAAGTTAGAGAAGTGGAATCTGCCGTATCAATCGGGACATCTTGCTTGAGCAGTCCACTGCTTCGAGCCAAATCGATATCAGCAGACTCCAACACAAACCGAGCATTCCCAAACTTCAGACGACCGGGGTTGTCCCTGCTACCCATGTATGCGGCGATAGTTGCGAGCGGTAGGCAGGTGCTAGTACACTGGCAAGCGAATTATCTAATTATAACAATGAAAGTATGCGTTGCATTCGATAAGTTCGTCTATTACTCTTCTAGTGGGACGCAAACGAACCTAGCCATTTTCACTGGGCATGGTCCCAGAAAAGTTGAAACCAGTGAATATTCACTGGGTTAACTTAATTCCTCGGTTCTGTTGCTTTGAGAGGGGGCATCGGAAGGCGGAATGTTTCTGCCAAGGGGCTAACACACTCGTCAAGTATCAACACTTCAAACAACCATCCTGAAATCGTAGTAGCCACAGTTACCTCGATATGCGCGACTCTATTTATTGAAAACAATATAAGCGGGATTTCCTTCGAGTTAAAACTCGTCGAAAAATGCATTTTTATAAACTGTTGTGAAAATTATAAATTCGTTTTTTTGTGTTTGTTCAAAACCGATTTTATATCTAGCGATCCTTTTGTATTGTTCTAATCACCAAAATTTTATCGTTGCTATTTCTAAATTGCGCCATGCAGCCCCGCGCTTCCTGGCACGGGCGTCAATGCCTGCTGCGCGTGCTGCTGGCCACCTTGCTCCTCGCCTACTGCTCCGATGCCGCGCCGAAGCCCGCAGCCACGTCCGTCGACAGCGTTGTGGGACCCAGCGAGGGCGCGTTCGCCACCATCATGTACGACTTCGGCGAGGACAGCGAGTCGCTACTGCTGGCCACGCGCGTGCTCATGCGCTCCATCCGCGACTCAGACACCAAGTACCGCCGCATGGTGATCGTGCCGCAGGACGGTCTGGCCGAGAGCAGCGAGCGAGCGCTGACGCAGGACGACCCGACGCTGGAGATCGTGCGCACCAACGTTCCCAACGTGTTCCTACACACGCCGCTGACCGACCACCGCACGCAGCTGCTGCACATGCGCAACAAGCTGGTGATCTGGGACGATCCACAACTGTCCGCTCTAAAGAGAGTGGTTTACTTGGACCCGGAGAACCTGGTGCTGCGTAATATGGACGAGATCTTTGCGTGTCATCAGTTCTGCGCCGTGGACAACGGCCAGTCAGTAGTGTACGCCAACGGGCTGCTGGTGATCTCGCCCGACAGTATCGCAGCCAGGAACTTGTTCTCAGATGCGATCGACGGCTTCATGATCACGGGACGGGAGTACAACTACATTGGCATCACGCAGGGCTTCTTGCCGGGCCTCTTTGAAGCGTTCGAAGAGAGTCCGCTGTTTTTCCTGGGCTGGGACGGCGATGAGAACGAGGAGACGAGCGACGGAGCGGATGACGCCGACGATGAGCCGGCGGACGACTCGGTGGTGCATCGACTTCCGTTCTACTACAGCATCAACCACATGGTCTTCTACGAGCGCATGAACTGGGACTTGTACAAGTGCAAGGACAAGAACCTAGAGTCGGGTAAAATCCCTGGCCCACTGCTGAGCTACAAGTACAGCGGCGCGACCGTCAAGCCGTGGTTCTGGCTGCCTTACACGTACTTCCAAGTGTTCTGGTACTGGCAGACCGTGCGGGACCGTTTGGGGAGGACCACCTCGGCTTCTTCGTGGGCAAGGTGATCTCGTTCCTGGTAATTTCCGGGTTTGTTTGGTTCGCGTACGTCGCGCTCTGTTTGAAGCTGTTCACGGAGCCAAATGGACGACCGCGTCGTTTTTCTAGCTGGGGACTACCAACTCCAGGGAATGCGCAGCCAATGTCCATCGACGTGTTCAATTCCCGAGTCGTGCGTCGAGCCTGTCAGTTCTCGTGCAGTGTGCTGTATGCAGTGGCATCGATGCCGCTCGTGTCGAGCGTTTGCATCGTGGTCATGCTCATCTGGCTGAGCATTCAAGTGATCCCAATCACGATGCACCCTAGCTACGCTGGCAAGCTATGGGTTATCGTGCACGACCTGATGCTGACGACACTCCTGCTGGTGTTCGCTATCGCGCATACGCTTCGCACGGCACAGTGGAAGAAGGACGAGGTGCCAGCGACGTCGGAGCTGCTGGTTGGTGGCGTTTGGTGGTGCCTCAAGAAGCTGCCGTTGTTGGTGTACGCCCAGCTGCAGTTCCTGTACATGGTGGGACGTACCGACTGGTTCCAGAACCCGGTGCTGCGTCCTGTCATGACCTTCTTCTTCTTCTCGATCGCCTGCTTCGTGGAAGGCCGCATCCTCCTGGTCGAGATGCACCGTATCACAAGGAACTAAACCGCATTGACGAGACAAGTATACATAGGGAGGGGAATGCCTGCAGATTATCAGCTACAAGCACAACGAATGTGACCAGCGCGGGTGGGAACGACAACCAACTGAATAGAAAAAGTATAACTTGAAAGGACTAGTAGTCCGAGCGGCGCTTCTTCTGAGAGACAAAAGACAAGGAAAGTCAGTGCGATGGCCGAGAGATCGCCTCGCTTCTGCTGTTTAGGACACACCTGACTGACCTGCAGTTCCTGCGTCTCCAGCGGCTGCTTGCCAGTGAATGTCCGCTCTCTTGGGGGCTCGCTGCTCTGATGACGTTGTTCTGCTGCGTCCTTCCTCAGGTCCTTGACGACTGCAGCCAAAGCCTCGGGGTTGACGCCCCGCTGGATAAGCGCCATGAGGATCGCCAGTGTATCGCGGTCCAGGCCCGTGTTCAGCAGCCGCGAAAGCTCGTACACGGCTGAGGGGAAGAGAAGAGAGTTAGGCACGTGTAGAATCTGTTAACAGGTACGGGCGAGAAGGGCGCTACGTACTCTCCATCACCTCCGCGCGAGACGCGGTGATGCCATCGGGCGTGCTCATGCTGGCGCTCAGTTACGGTATTAGCCAATCAGGGAGAAACTGGCCAAGGAGGAGGAGGATCGCCGTCTGCTGCAGCCGTAGCGTGTGCAGGTTTGCAGCAGTAGCACCATGGCAGACTAAACGCAACGCAGGTAAAGTGCTTGAAGCATGTATTGGCAGTTGTGTTATCTTATGCGTTCTTCGTCTTGTTTTGTCTAGTGTAGATGACTGCTTTTGTTCGCATGGCTTGGTCAGGATGATTGAGGCGGTACTGAACATGTTCAGTGGCAACTACTCTTCGTCGAGTGCTTCGTGTTGGTCGCAGCAACCTCCACGGTGGACCATGCGCGCGCAGCCGATGACGCAGCATTTCCGATAGCCACCGTGCTGGAAGCAGCGTTGGTTGCGCTGCATTCGCTTCTTGCAGCCAGGGTGCACGCACAACTTCAGAGCACTCCAGCGGAGCTTGTGTTGCCCTGCCGTTCGCGTGCGTCCATCAGTCGAGTATGCGTTTCCGTCACCATGCCGAACGCAGTTTCCGAAGCTGTTCCTGCGGCGACTGCAGCCCGGAACTGAGCACGTGGACTTTGGTGTCTGCTGTGCTTGACGTGCTTCGAGGCTGGGTAAAATCTCCATCGGCTGCAAAGTGTTCAAAGCAGACACTAGTTGACCTCGAGCAGGTTGCCGGGCCCTCAAATCGAATTCAGCCTGGGGACGGATGGAAGACACGAGCGGGCTGCTGCTGCTGGTGATCATCTCGGAGTGCGTGGAGACGGTCGGCGATGGAGAAAAGACGACGGGTCCGCTGAAAATCATCAGGGTTGGCGCTGCGTGGGCATCATCGAGGCTGCAGGGAGGTACTCGTGGCGACGGAAGCCATGGTAGTATCGGGATCGGAGCCAGGTCAAGCATTGGACGTTCGGTCGCAGCTGGATAGTCGAAGGTGCTCGATACTACTAAGTCGAGCAGTGCCGAGAGCGTTGATGACTGGACGCTTGCAAATGGACACGATGTGCCTGAAGTCGATGCACCGTTTCGCAATCTACAGTGCCCCGTGCGCGGTGTACGATTCAAAGCGTTTTTGGGTCAGTGTGCTGGAGCAGCAAGATTCTCGACACTATCGAGATCCACAGGTCATCGCACAGATGACTCAAACCCAGAAGAAAGCCCCCATCAAGCGTCGTATCTTGATCTGCAGTGCGCGCTGGTTGTCGCTCCCGATATCCGCGAGAGCAGCAGATCGGTTCGCTATTCATCCAGTTGCCATTTTAGCGGCAAAGCCTTCCGACCTTTGACGCGAAGAGTCACTCGATTGTATCTTGTCAACGTCGACGATGCCTGCTGCTATGAGGGAGGACGCGACGGATCTCCACACCCTGCAGGAAGAGCTCAAAAGCTCGGCATCACGGTCATCTCTGGTCGACAGAATACCGTCATCTCGATCAAGATCAAAGGACTGGCAGGTAAAGCACTTTTGCGAGGGCTCCGTCTAGCAGATCAGTTGCTACAGGAGAAAATCAAGCAAGCAGTCCAAGCCTGCACGGACCCAACAACAAAGCTCTTCACGGATCCGACCTTCGGGCCTTGTAGTAGTGACCCGAACGGAGCAGCAGCACTTTGTAAGGCTGGAGCCGTTATTCCTTCAAAAGGGGAACGCAACACCAAGCGAAGGTCCTCGGACTGTTGCAGCGAGGGAAAATTCGCTGGGAACGGCCGATATATGCAGCAGACAATTTGGTAGACAGCAGGTACTAAAACTGAAGCTTCCGAAAGGTTCCTGATCGACAGAAATGCTAACTGTTTTTATTGTTTTTGAAGTTCGCAGGACGGAAACGAGGACGAAGACGACACTTACTCTTCGCAAGATAACGTTTTTGCGTCAAAAGCGACGCTATTTGCTGACGGCGTATCTTCTGGAGATGTAATCCAAGGCAATCTCGGTGACTGCTGGTTTCTAAGTACGTCTATCGGATATTGTAATATGCTGGGACGGGTTTTGAAGTAGCTTGCTTCGATTATGTGGTAGGTGCGTTGAGTGTCGTTGCGACTCGAACCGATTTGCTCGAACAAAGTTTCTGGCGAGGTGATCAGTATAAGTCGAAAGGCTTATTCGTGTGCAAGTTCATGAAGGTATGCTAACTCATGCTGCGGTTAGTCTACATCATTGATATAACTCTTGCTGTGTTTCCAGAATTTTGTTTGGAATTACGTTCTCATCGACGATCGCTTGCCAGTCTTCGGATTTACGGACAGAAAAGCTGGCAAGCCTTATTTTGCTCGCTGTCGCAACCCAAACGAACTCTGGTAAGCGCTTGATTATCATGTACAGTACTGGTGAATGCCTAACATTTATGCATGTGAACCAGGGTCTCGCTGATTGAGAAGGCGTATGCAAAGCTGCACGGAAGCTACGAGGCTCTCATCGGTGGATTTGTTGACTGCGGTCTGAACGACATTACTGGAATGTGCGCTGAGCAGGTTATCCTGAAAGACGGGTTTCCTGGCTTTGGTGAAAACCCGTACGCGCCAGTGCTGTCCAAGCAGAAAGTTGGCGACCCGTTTTGGGAGAAGATCATCGGATACAAGCAGACTGGTACCCTCATGGG